>WOGN01005416.1:0-13227 GCA_015342105.1 Leptinotarsa texana
TTCCCCACAACGGATTCAATATCCCCCGGAGCGTAGGGCAGCACCGGTGTCTCGTCAATACCGTAAGAGTGTCGTAGATGGTAATAGAGCACTCTTAGGACCGCGTTATGTCGATGGATATAGGCCGAGACCGCATATGCTGGACATGCTGATAGCAAGTGCATTAACAGAACTAAAAATTACTTTGTTTGGCCTAATTTATTCGTTCTAATAGGTACTGATAGGTTCAAACTAATACATTTACATCCTCCATCATTCCATATTTTATCCCCTTAGGGGTGGAATTTGGATGCCTGCGTCATAGTAGCCTGATCGGTTTAGAATTGACAAAGTCTTTCATTTTATAACATCCACCAGCATGTCAAATTTCAGCCCGATCCGTCCAGCTTTCTTTTGAGGGTTACCTCTGAAAAAGTGGAAATGAAATAAGAATACTGTCGTCTATGTGGTAGGCTCGAGATTTTCCTCCTATGAAGTATTTATATTTTTTGAAGTCATCGCTTCTGTCACGGTGCTTGGGATTATCAACGATAGAGTTTAAAACTTCTCATTGCCTATACAAGCTGAGAAAGAGCAGAGCCATTGTTTTATCTTCGAACCGACCTCAATTACCGTCGTTTCGGTAAAATCGTGATGGTCAGTTATTACTGCATAACCGTTAATTCCGATTCCATGGTTTTTTGAATCTCCAGAGAGGAAACTGTACCTAGATATCGGCCGTTGATGAATAAAAAATAAAAACCATTCCTAATTCGCGTTGAAACGCCTCGGAATCTCCATATATAAACACAATTTTGGAAGAATAACAAGGACATTCAATGAGGACATAACTGTATTTCTGAAATGAGAACGCTGCAGAGAGCTGTCCGTTGGAATATCGTTATGAAAGAATTTACTGCTACAGATGATTCGGTTTCACGCTAGATTTTTACATAAAAATGTAAATTTGGTACCTAACGATAGTGGGATACCTCTTTCGAGTTAGTGTTGCGAATCACTTCATTTTATGCTCGAGATGAATGGAAGAACACATTATGCAGAAATTTATTTTTATATATAATGGGACAATTGATAAAACTCTGGTTGTATTTGAAAATATTATCTGTATCACTTGCGTAAATGTTAATCTGAAGAGAGCTCCTCGTCGATAAATAATCGGTTTCAAATATATAATAACTTTGTCTACTTCTAATCGTGAGTTCTCAAGTAACATTAACGCTCCTATTCCAATCTTCGAGATCGCTTTGAAACTACATAATAAAACTTCGAATAAAATCAAGTGATCTTCAAGACAGCCCTGAAACCACCATAAATCTCTTTCTAGCCAAAAAGGCCCAACCTAAAAAGGCCTACAAGACTAAATTTTAAAACTGTATTGAAACAACTTATTATCTCTGAGATTTTCCTCTTAAAATTTATTTGCAGCGGACTGATTAATTAATCTCAAAAGAATTGTATTTTGTTTACCAACACTCGACAAGTTTTAATGACCGCCAGAGTGATAATATTTTTAACTGCATACCTATACGAAGCATATCATGAAATAATATTCGAAAGCAAACTTTTCTGAATGGAATAAGGGAAAAATCGTTCGAGAGAATCATTTCTTCTGCTGGTCGATCATGTTCTTCCTGATTGTTCCATGTTGATTGCCCGAGATGCATATTCCTCTAGTCTACGATAAATAGACTCAAATATGTGTCGATCAGGTTATCACCGAAATAAGTACTTCAGCCACATATCACATACAACATGCATGTCAGCAAGGAACAATAATTTGGCATATTTTTCTGAATAAAAAGCTTGTCATTTAAACCCAAATAAAAACACTGTTATTTCAGTTGATCATGGCGAATAGTGTCAGATACCAACTTTATGGTTGATTATCGTACAATGAAAATTATTCACTTTGTAACGAAATTTTAAATATCACAAAATAGGCCTCTGAAAATGCCAAAAAATTCAATTCCACAGAGTTGTTTTGGAATAAACTACGTACCTAAATAATTATGGTCAAAAATCTATTCTTCATTTTGAACACCCTGTATTTCTGAAATGAAAGATTTTCAGTATGTAATATCTATCGGGAAGATACTCCAGTTTCACTTTGGTGACATTGTCAAGGAAAACCCTGTATACCAATGATAAACTCAGTATTATTAAGACAGATCATGATATTGTCTCAATGATTTCCAATTTCCATGTTCACTTTCGCAGGACATCACAATTATGTGAGTTATGCAAGAAATATGTGTATCTACTCTCATTCACGTATCTTTTCGTTATTGTAAATGAATTGAGAAAAATGTCACGAAATTGAAAATTTGGAATATTTTGTAATTTTTGCATTATTTGTTTGAATTATGAGAGTGATACGTGATTCTACTATATTTCATGTGTTTCTACAATATTTGAAACAAAACGTATTCAAGACCATGTAATTAAAAATCGTGACTGTATTTTCTTTCACTGCTTTCGCTTTTCTCGTTATACAATCTACCTCAAAATTTCCCTCGCCAATGAAAACTTGATTATATTATGCGGGTAATTGTGATGGTTTTCAATTTCCCAACAAGCCCATTTGTTCCTTGTATGAAGTTAGATTGGATTATTGTTATTAGCTATCAGTGCGGGTCAATTTCAGAGTGATTATTTTTAATGGAAACGGTACTGCGAAGTGAAAAATGGACAGTACAAAAAAAATTGTATATAACTCCATGCAAAATGATGTTGAATATTTCGTTACAAACTTGCTTTCATACAGTGTGATCTAACTTAAGTAGGCACTGTTGAGATACGAGCCGGTAACCAATCGCATTTATCGTACCAACTAATATTAAATCCTCGATTTTGTCGATTATCTGACGTTTTAATTGGAATCAAATTTGGTTGAGGCCTTCCCAGAGTTTTAATAATGTAAAATTTATTATCATAAGATGAATACTTGAAATTATTTGTCAGCAGCCAATCGACTATATCGTCAGATTTTTTAATTTTGTCCAACTTATCCATAATAAATGAAAAAAAAACTCACCGAAAAGTGAAAACCTGAAAACATCTAGAAATATTACCAAAATGCACTGCTTTAATACACTTCTGCCCGGTCCGTCACGGTATCCTGTCGAATATTAAATAAAAACAAATCAGCCGTACACCAACAAAGACCAACTGGAGGCTAGCTTCCTCTAAGGCTATAATTTCTGCAACGGAAATTGCAAATCGGGACGTATGTCGCTGGTTGGATCGGTGTCGTGAAGCCTGTGTTTTTTAAAGCGGTCGGAGGCTTGGCTCCCTTGCAACGTATGGCATTTATTATTTCGAGTTAATGGTTTATTCGATATTCGTTCATAATCATTTGTCAATATCTTTCAATCAATTGCGATGAATATCCCCAAATTTTATGGGGAGGCTAAGCCTCCCTTTCCTCCTCTGACGAGCCGCCGCTGTTTGTTTGTTACTCATCAGGGAAAATGTATGCTTGAAGCATACCTAGCGAGTCATGAAACTGCAGACTGTGTTCTTGAGTGATAAAATGTTTCCATAAAGAATAATTCCATATCGAAGATACTTCTTGATATCTTACAAAAAATAGAGACCAAATGAGACCAAATGATTTGAAGAAACATTTGAGCTTATTTTGAAGCAAATTGTGAAAATTCCATACGAGATTGCGTGTCAGTGAGCTGTGTTTCCGAACATTCTGAAAGATGATAAGTACTAGACGCATGAATACTGACCCACTCAGTCAGCGCTTTCTACCTGGAGACCAAGAAGGACGAATGACATTCAGTCAAATGTGCAATTTCACACCTGTAAATGATCTGTTTGATGATGTGGAAATTTGTAATTACTTTATTACAAGTTCATTTATGCAGTTGGTTAAAATATTCTTTCATGATGTTTAGAGTTTTAATCAGTTTTCACCAGAACTCAGATGAAACTATTCATTATGTAGGTAGAAAGTTCTATGATTGAACTTGTTATTGAATAAAGCACAAAAAAAATGTATTTACTTTTCATCTGAACTCAGTTGGTCAAGTTATTGGTCATTACGAAGGTAGAATGCCATATAATTCTAAGTGTTACCATTGAAAGCACGAAAGAACTAATTCAATTTGGAAACGCTTGAAAACACGTGTTACGGTTTACTCACCCTGTGTATCACTCAATAAATCATTCTTCCGATTTCAGACCTTCTGGAAAAGAAAGCGTCGATCGAATATATCAACTCGTCGATTAGTTCCTTCCACGGCCCCCTTTTCTGAGTTTGATTTCAACTCCCCGGCAATTTGTAATTTCAAATAAAGCAGTGCACAGACTACTTGACAGCCGGGATTTCCTTTCATATTCCCACCAGTTCCCTCGAGGCGAATGAATTCCGAATGATATAAACTAATTTCCACTTGAAATGACGGAGATAAACGTGAACGTGGGAAACTCCATTGAATAGCAGCCTCAAGGCCCATAAATTAATTTATGAAGCAGTTTTTGCCGGCAAAATATTCGTCTCTACCATGTGCTCTGCAAAACCCCTGATTAAGTTTGGGTCACTGAACAGTAATTAATGGCAAACATCGTTATTTCGTTTGAAGATGAACTGTGTTTCTGGTTCGATTTGATGGTGGAACAAAACCGACATTTAAATCTGAACGGTTAAACCCAATGGTCAAGTTTAGTAGTTTGAAGACAATATCATTCTAATAAACTTTGTTCCAACATAGTTTTACTGAACTGAATATTAGGTACTGGAGTTTTACCAACACCAAACTGTAATTTTATAGACTTCAACACGTGTTTCGATCGCCAAGTGATGATCCTCAAGACGGAGATGATCACTTAGTGATTGAAACACGCGTCGAGGTGTTACAATAATGGTTTGCTGTTAGGAAAAAACTCCAGTAATATTCATTACTACACCAAAGGTTTCAGACAGTGCATCGCAAGTAGAGTTCCACTGGTGATTATAATGCTTTTCTATAAAGACTACATCAAAAAATTTAGTAAAAACTAGAGCATATTCTTATAAGACAATTTTGACAATAACGATATCAGAACTGGACTGGTGTGTAGCACTGAGGATACTGGCGAACAGCAATTCTATGTTTGAGAATCACACACAACAAAATTCCGACGTCAATCATCAGCTCTATATATTGGACCTGAACTGAATGTGGCGGTACCAGAATTGGTACAGAACCAGATCAAGAAATGGTTTGATGAGGACATAAAAAGTACTGCTTTTTATGTTTCATGCGAAAGCAAGCAATTTACCTGAATTGAGTTGATTACATTTAGGAAGATTCCAGGAAAATAATGAAGGGAATGAAATTGAAACAAGCTGAAAAATTAGTCGAATACTTGTTCCACATAATTTTTTGTTAACAATTCTAACCAATTGCCATTTTCAATATCTGAAATTTATTTTTCATCATTATAAAAACGCTTGACCTGTCTTTCTGCCTGAGAAGAGTTAACTTTTATTCCGAATCATCAGCTGAATAATCATTGTATTTCTACGGGTGAATGAATTATTCGTACTTAAAATTCAGTCAGAATTATTAATAATTACAGCTAACATTCTCTAAATTTATCAGTAATGATCTCATACTACACGTAACCACAACCTGGATTTGATCATTAATTCATGTATCAAACGACGAATCATTCAGAATAATGAACCCAGGTCCAAAGAGTTTAGTGCGTGATTTCCCACGGATTCTTAATCAGTTTTTGTTGAATTTGAATACAATCAAGAGATTGCAATCTTACTAGCTCTCATGTTCGCGATAATGACCTTGGAATAAGCAGTATGACAAGTAATGAACTAAGTATTTTTGTCAAACTGATTCAGAAAAAAAATCAAAAGCAAATGTGACTCTTTTTATAATGATATCGAAAATAGATGAAATCTATCCATTCTGGTGCTGTCAAAATATCTAACAGGCTATTATTAACTTCATTCACCTGTGATTAGGTTGTCGATCACAGATGGACTAATCATTTACATCAATTGAACGCATACCAGAAATGATTTTTCTCCGTTTGAATGTATTGTGTTTTCGTAGCTCATTAAATATTTATCCTACTGTGTCGTGGTGTAAACTGATCGATAGATAATTTCCTTCTCTATACATTGATGCTGTTTGTTTTTTTCCAAATTTTGATTTTTTGCTTCATTTCAGCTTATTACTGAATGATGTTGTTAAGCGATTTTCAGACAATTTCTTTCTTTTCAAATTGAACCAAATCGCTGCTCAAACATTCAGTAAAATAAACCAGTCATTAAACACACTGAGACACTGTTCATCTTTGGTTTGCGAAATTTCGTTCTGGAGACTTAAGGCTCGAAGATGAGCCCCGAGTCGCTCAAGACAAAACCGAAGTCTTGTCAATATCGTAAAAGTACCAAAGTTTGTAATATAGCGACACTATGGTCATCAATATCTTCATTTATTTATTTATTCACAAGTTCAAGACTCGTTACAATCAATATAATTTGAAAATTCAAACTTACTACACACAATACCCAATGCAAAAGTACAGATAGAATAAAAAAATTATAAAACTAGTTGAATTGTTTAGACACAACCAATATTCAAATTCATGTACATATGAAAATATGTACAAGAATGTTCTATTAGAAAGACGTTTGCAGAAACTACAGACCCCTGAAATAAACTGCCTCTGAAAGTGAGATTCTGATGCAGTTCGTGGTAGTGGTTGAAGAAATATTGTTGTATTAGTAAATTTAGAAGTGGCTGAAAGTTCGATTTTGGATAGCAATGACAGACAATGAACAATTCCATTAATAATTTAAAAAAATATCTTCAAGTCTTTTGTATCCCTTCTGTCACGGAGATAATGTAATTGAGGATACTGTTTAATTAATTTCAATGAACTGAAGTCTATGGAATGTTTCTGTTTCAAAATTAGATGGGCGACTGCTGATTTTTCTGATCTTCCATATTTTAAGTATGGCAAGAGTTCCTTCATATTTTATTTCATTAGATCTTTTTATCTGTCCATAATATTTTGCATTGCAGTCCTTACATTTAATGTCGTAAATTCCAGACTTTTCCGGATTCCCGACATTGTCCTGCATACCTAGTTCCTTGAAAATCTTTCCGAAGTTCTTCGTGTAATGTTGGTACGGAACCGAGATATATTTATATTGGTTTTTGTCGTTTCTGGAAGTAGAGATTTTGTTCATTCTTGACATTTTTTTTTTCCTTCTACGTGATAAATCAAGACAGATGCAACCATATGTATTTCTATGCAGTAATTCTGGATTTGAACGCGGCCAATCTCAGAAATTTCTTCTGAACTTGTTCTTGAAAATTCAAGATGGATCTTATCAGAGAGCAATACAAAATTTGTAAGCATACTTCGTTTGAAATGTCCTCCATTTAGCATTGTAATAACGTTATTTATGATCATTGATAATTTTCTGAAGTTTTAAATCAATCAGTAGAAACATAGAACTAGAAAAATACTGTATTTTTATCAGTTCGAAAAATAACATTTATTATGTGATACACTTACGATGATACTTAGATAGATCAAGAAGATTTATGGACTTCTGGCAGAAGGTGTTTATTCACACTTCGAAGCTTGATAGCAAACAGTTGTTGGACTACAGTAGGGCTGAACTACGATGTTTAATAGGCCTTCCTACAGGTCACTGTAAGAAGGCGACACACAGTGAGTGTTGTCTCTGTTTAGAAAATGAAACAACAGAGCACATACTTTGTGCCTGCCCCCCTGGGGATCGAAACACGCTGTCAGAGTTCGGCAGAGCCGAAATCTTACCATCTAACCTGAAATACCAATCACCATACAAACCAATCGGCTTCGTTAAGAAGCTGTGTTTATTTGGTCGAGTGTTAATAGGTGTGAGTCACAATAAACCCTTGCGGGTTGCGGCGGCGGGTCGAATAGACACACTCACTTTTGACCTAAACTAACCTACTTATGATGATTAGTGTTTTACCAATTACATCAATCTGAAAATAAAAGAACCTGTAACATTCCAAAACTATTTCAAGATATCGGTCATGGATGCATAATTTATAAGTTGTTTCATGAATGAACAGAACAATAATTTTTCAAACATTCCTGAGATGATATTTTATATATCAAAAATCATTTTCTGCCATATAACATAGTTTTATTCCTACCAGAAGTGTTTATTCTCGATCAACCTACGGTTTTGGTATAAAGAAGTAGATACATTTATTTGCTTCGGGAAAAAACAATTAATGTACCGTCAAACAATAATTTATTTGGCGAAATAATTGTTATATGCTGAAATCAAGTGAAAAGGAACATTCCTTATCTTTGTTCTGAACTAGATTATGGAAATTCTTTTTTCGAAAAGCATATAAAAATGCAAATATGAGAAAATTATTTTTCCAGCAAAGCCGAAAAATTTTCAAGTTTATACAAAAATGTGAGTAAGTAATATTTGTTCGTTTTTTTCGACTATTAATGTTCTTGGTTTGATAGAATGATTTTTCGGGTCCTTCATAGTGCTTTGGTAGTTTGTTGCGATATGGCACAAAATATACATAATTTCCTCCTTCTATTTATTTTCTGCCTATTTGAACTTGATCCACACTGTAGTTACTCACCCAATGTGTAACACGGTAGCACAGATGCTCCAAGCTCGCGAGGATTGTGCAATGCCTGCCTTGGGGGGCCATCGCTCCAAGGAGGGGTCATCGAACTAATTACCTTCTCTTGCTTGGTCTTCGCGTTTGTGGGGCTGATTATATCAAGGACAAACGTCAGGATAATAATCACAGTGCTTTATATTCTCTCAACAGCTGTCTTGTATTATCCTACTTTTAATAGACCTCTCAGAGGTATTTATAGCAGGATAATTATAAGGATTTACTGCTGGTGAGAAATGGGTTATGCATTAGGCCGCTTCGATATAATATGTGGAACTTGTTCTAGGAACATAAAAACATGGAGTTGATTGCAATTATGGCATCAAAGATGATTATTATAGTTGAAACAACTTTACTGCGAAGTTTTAAGAAAAACTTTCATTACCTGACCGAACGGTCTATCAAAATAATTGAAAAAAGATTAAAGTTATCAACTGGTTTCTAAGAGTGACTCCACTCAAGCAAACGCCCATTGAGAATGCTCTTCCCACAAAATCTTAACTTGGGTGGGAGATCCATGCTTTTATCTCGATTCTGAGTTGACAATGTCCTCTGCATAGATTTTATTGGATTTGCATCTTTTTTATGGTGTACTACTATAGTAGCAATCAAGCCTTGTCATTTTATACCCATATAGAGGTAGTTGTGAAAAAATATGTAATCCGCCATTTTGTAGATACGGTCAAGCTAGTCAAGCCCTGTCATTTGACACCCATATCGAGGTAGTTGTGGAAAAATTTGTAATTTGTCATTAAGTAGCTGTGGCCATCTTGGATTGTTATCAAAACTGAATGTGTCAAATTTCAGATCAATCTGTCAACAGGAAGGGGGTCAAACTTAAATTACTAAATTTAACAAACAAACAGGGCAAGCTGAATAAAACCGTTCAATAATGCTGAATTATGTCTGGTGGATATAATACATTGAAAGATATATTTAGAAAGATTTTTGAGGTCAGAGTTACTATCTAGTAGTGTCTATGCAAGCGTTAGAAATTCGATAGAGATGATTGTAGCCGAGAGAAAGAGATAATTAACTTCAAGATAATCTGGCTACCTGCACTTGATTTCTCTCATGTCAGGTTATTAAATTCAACGAATAGGAACGATCCATATTCACCACCAATGTAATAGGTTTGTAGACTATATCAGACCATTTCTGTAATATCGTCTAATAGACGATATCTCAGGCATAAGTACCTCCAATCCGCGGCAAACAAACACGAGAAATAACTTTCTGACCGGAAGTTTGAACGTTCTGTCTTTGAACATTGCTCAACAGCTGTCTATAATCAATTTTAAATATGAGTCTCTTCAACCTGTTCTGAGTTTCTGTGATTATATTAATCAATTAAATCACTGCATTCTTTGATACATTTTGATTATCTTATTATTATTGATACTCTTTCAAGGATACTGTTTCTTCATCATCGATACTCTTTGATAACTCATAACCTGAAAAACACATTTTTTGTTACAGATGCTGCCAGCAACTTTAGTAACTTTAACAACTTTACTATTGGAATTATGTAGTTCATCTCCTGTATATAATATGCAACCAGCATTTATCACGAATACCATAGGTGAGTTAGACATCTTTTCAACGATTTTTTTTCATAGTATGTGTGAAATTTCATAAACTACACCTTACGAGTTGATCTTCACAAACTTTATTTTCAAAATATATCAGGGCATGTTTCGCTATCACAGTACCTTTTTTGTAGGTGAGGTATAAACTACACCTCACGATTTGATACTCAAATCGTGAGGTGTAGTTTATGAAATTACTGTTTCTTCAAGCAACGGCCGAATAAATCAGAAAATTATGAGTAAATCACATGAAAAACATCTTTCTTTATTCCGTTTATATTTCAAACATTCGTATTGAAATCACAGGATTCCTACACAAAATAATCAATAAAAGAAGTGAAATTTCATTTACATGTCAAAGAGTGAGGAGTACAGGGTTCCATATAAGTGAAATTTTACTTCTTTCATTAACTATTTCGTGTAGGAATTTCATTATGGATGTTTGGAATACAAACTGAATAGAGAAATGTGATTTTCGTTCAAAAGTATTTGTTTCAAAAGTGTAATTCAATGTTTATATGAAAATAGCTGTTTCAGGGGGATCATTCTTTCGCTTGGGTCTGAAAGTTACTTCTTTACATCTTCTACAGATCTTTGTATAGAGTTAATTTTTTGAAATTTTTTCCTGCCTCTCTTTGAAAGATAGCCAATTTTTTTATCAAGATGGAGAAGTGCACACTTTCTTTCCCAAAAATTAACCTCTCCTAAAAATATGCCCTTTCAATGCGAACATGAAATTTCAAATGAACATTTTCAATGAGGTTTTTCCAAACTGAGTTCATGTTTTTGGATTCCCCATATATTTTTGAAATTATTGATTTATGCATGGACATTTATGGATTCTTATACTACCCCTACACTCAATAAATTCTCTAATGATGCAAATAACATTCACATTTATTCGAAAATATTTCAATTGATACTTCAAGCATTTCTCCTGATTCCAATTGAGATTTAAACAAAAGAAGAAACTTGGGAAAATACATTATAAATTTGTAAATATTGAAATTTTTCTTTGGATTTTGTAAATTGATGGTAGCAGATCATCATGAAACCTGAGAAATGAAAATTTTTGTTTCTCACCACTCTTATAAAAGTGGTAGAAAACATAGAAATTTTTATTTCTCATTTTTCTTTACGATTAAGTCTTGATTATCAATTCCAAACAGCAATTTACACTTTCAATAATCTTATTTTTCTACTGGTTGAGTCAAGGCCTTGATTAATATCAGCATGACTCAAATAATTGATGTATCACACGGATATTTTTACTGGAGTTGGGAAAATGGGCGTGTTATCACGCAAAGTTCCATTAATTTTTAAATCTCAAAACTGTATCACTTATTAAACTATGATTTACTTAAATGAAAGGCTCAAATGTATGTTTGACTTATAATATTATTAAAATATTGTATTCAGGAGAAAAATTGCAATTCTCAACAAAAAATGTTTATTGAAAGTGAGTTTTCAAAAATCCGCTGGACACCAACATATCTTCCCTAGTAGTTTGGTTCTTCAGCGTCTGTTGACGGGTCATCCATGTATTCATCCGCATCCCCATCCTTATCATCTATGACTGCTTAAACATTGGAGTAGGAATTTCTTGAATCTGCCTTTTGTAAAAACTGCTTTTGGGGTTTCAGATCTCTGTATTTACCCAACTTAATTGCAATTGGGCCAGAATACGAAGGACTCGACGTTCTCCTGAAGACTTAATGAACACACCGAAATATGAGCTCTTGTGCAATATGAACTTTGGTTGTTCTTCGACAATTATGACCATTCTGATAGTTCTCGTTCACATATAGCATGTTTTTCTGTACATTTCAGATAGGTACTGTGTCTTCCCATGCCCCCTCCCGGGTTGAGTGACCTGAGATAAAATATTTTCACAAGGATACTGTTTGCGAAAGTTCTCATTCCATCCTCCCTCACTCATGTCTGAGTAGACCTCAACTCTCTGCTGGGCACTTCAGCAAGATTACCATCTGACTTCTTTTTGATCGAAAGTCAGCCTTTAGGAGCTTTTACACTCGTTGTCTGCTACTTCTGTTTGTTGTGTGTGTGTATATGTATATAATCTGTTTAAAGTTTTTTTACTGACCGAAGGCACCTGACAGCGACTCCCAGGGGTGGGCGTTGGTTCTGTTTCGTGGGCCTCATGTGTTATCCGTCTGGCGAAATGTGTCCATGTTTGAAACTGTAAATCTTCTCCACAGTTCAATATCTTGGAAGGTGACGGCTCCAATCTGCTATTCATCAACACTTAAGGCCAATCATTGGGTCAACACTGTGTACCATTTAGGAAAAAACCTTGCATCGTGGACACTGAAATTTCTTTTCCAAGTGCTCCCGGACCTGATTGTTTCTTCCACTGAACATGAAAATTCCAGTCACCATCATTTAGTGGATCTAAAAGTTTCTTTCCCTAAAACTGAAATTTAGTCTGAAGTGGGTTTAATGCCACCATTAACTCAAATCCGGCAAAAGATGGATATAAAATTTTTTTCAATGGCCCGTCTTAGGAAGGAAGCATTTAGGACAAAACTAATATTGTGTAAATTTAAATTCAATCTTGAGAGGAGTGTATTTTTCCAAAGGAGAATCAGGGTTTGGGAAAAAAGGTTTCTGGCTTTCTACTCCCTCATCTGCACAAAAAAATGTGGAAAAACTTTCAAACTTCGGCTTCAAGAAAGAACGTGTGATAATTTCGTGACTATTTTATAACGTAATGGGTGTTTTTTATAGAGGTATAGAACTTTAAGTTGGCATTACTTTTCAAGATGGCGACCGATTTAACAGCTGTCAAGTGATTTATTTTCAGTTTGGTTTGGCAATTCATCATGAATAGACTCACGCCGGAACAACGCTTGCAAATAGTGCAATTTTATTTCGACAATAATGGTTCTGTGCGGAAAACGTATCGCGCACTACGTCCATTTTATCGTCGACAAAATCGTCCATCA
>WOGN01005417.1:0-13226 GCA_015342105.1 Leptinotarsa texana
GAATATAGGAGAGCAATATTTCTTCAAATCGAGATAATGTTCTTCACTTTGAGATTTTCATTTTTACTGTGTGCTTAACGGAGGAAGTGGATTTCATGAGAATTTTAGGGGACGTCCATAGATGTGAGATTATTTTGTCAGATAAGTATAAGGTCTTCCATTTGGCGCTTTCTTGAGAGACCTATTGATTCATATCAGGTATGCACAGCTTCTCTGTAAGCTCTGGGTAGAGCGCATCCAAAACGTCCGATTTCCCATGCCACTAGTACATAAATGAAGCTGAATTTGACCAATGGCATGGGTAATGTTGGCTTTGAGGACCGATGTGGTTTTGTGGCTCATTAGAAATCACACAAGAGAAAGTCCAACGGGGTCAAGTCGCACGATTTCGGTAGCCAGTTCACATCACCTCCACGTGAGATAAACATGCCTTCAAATCGCTCATGCAGAATATCCACTGTGACATGAGCTGTGTGGCACCGAGCACCGTTCTGTTGGAACCAGATGTCGTTGGTATCCATATCGTCCAATTTAGGATAGAAGAAGTTGTTCTCAAAGAGATATGGACTTTATCGGGATGCATTGGACGGTCTTGGATCTCAGGTGAATCGATATCGTTCGAAATTTATTTGACAATTTTTATTGTTTACGTACCCCTTCATGCAGAAATGGGCCTGGTCACTAAAGATGATTTGTTGATGGAAATTAGAGTCAGTTGCCAACTGCTCCAGAGTTAATTCAGCACGTCGTTTTCTATGGTTGTTTACCTCCAGTTCCTGGCCCAGTTGAATTTTGCATTGGTGCAGGAACATGTCATGTCACAAAATTCGCCAAGTTGTGGTCTGCGAAACGCTGAGTTCTCTTGAGCGACATGAAATCGACTGGGACGGATTCTCCTGCACACTCTCATAGACAGCGGCGTTGTTTTTGGCAGCGAAGCGCGCGGTACGTTGCTCGAACGGAACACTCATTTTGAAAATACAATTTTATTATTTGCACGTGTTTTTGAATGCTATATCCGTCCATGATGATTTGGCAAAACATACTGAATAAATGACAACTGATTTGACAGAAGTAGCTGTAACGAGATGGCCGTTATCAATTGTCAAAGTTTGGAAGTCCCTGTTGAAAGACCCTATAATTGAGCCATGTTGTTGCTTCGTAGTGTTCGTATATTCGCAATAAAAGTCTAATTCAAAGTTGAAATACGTGTTGAATGAACATAAAAAATATAAGCGAAAGCTTACTGAATCCGGAATGATGCATGCAAAAACTTCACTTTATGATTAAAGAGGACGTTATTGGTGATAACATTGGTTTTTTGGTTGATGAATCAGAAATTATGAATAATCAAATATTAAACTGGAACCCCTGGCTCAGAATAAATTCAAAACAAACACTTTTCAAGAACACTATAACTGCAATACTCTACTCGACGCTCGTGTTACCAACCAAGTTGGCGTCTCCGGGAGATGAAAAATCAATAGTCTATATCTTACCAAATTTGACCAAATTTGATCGATTCACAACTACCATCAACAATAGTAGCATTCAAACAATCTCCTGAAATGATTTTTTTCTATCACTCTGTGGCATTAAACCGGAGTTTATTTTGCCACAGAAATTTTGAAAAAAATCGAGTTACCACGTTTTATATCGATATTTTAGATTCATTTATGAATGTTAGAATTATGTTGTATATTTTTAATTGAATGTAGCTTAAAGGACTGTTATATTGTTTGGAAACGAAACATTCGAGGAAAGCAAATTATTTAAGAAATCCGGCCGGTAAATTCCTGAAATGATTGTGATGTCATATTTATTCAAAATCATCCTGTGGATTCTACTAAAATTACACATGGGTTATCTGTTATTATTCTGACTCGAATATCTACATTTTTCTTTGAAACACTATCATAAATTTGTGAATGAAAAAAATACTGAAAAAACTATTGGGAAAATAATTTACAAACGTAGAGAAGTTATGGAAAGCAGAAGAATAGAACAGAAATACTTATAACAAATAACTAAATATAGACAAGAACAATGGCAAATTTTTTATTTGGACGAAACTTGGTATGACATACACGACACAGTTACGAAAGGGTGGACTGATGGTTCGAGACTGTGTACACCTAACATGCCTGCAAATAAAGGATCGCGACTAATCATTGTGCATTACGGATCGAGTGAAGGATGGGTTTTGAATTCTTTGGAGAAAACTGCACTATTGCATAAGGACATGAAAGTTAATATTTGCGAAGAATGGTTTAATGACACATTGATCCCAAATTTGGATACGAATAGTTTGAGGAAAGATGAAATACAAAGTTTTTTCATATATAACAATTTGTATTTTGTAGATTACTATACCAAAAACTAGCTACTTGAAGTTTTACAGACAAAAACATTCGAAAAAGTGTATGCCCTTGAGAATATTGCTGAAAAGTATGGACACACCATATTGAGACTTACCCCTATTGTGTTTTCAATCCTCCATCGAGTTGATTTGGAGAAAATTGAAATAAAGCATCAGGTGTAAAAATAGTTCCAAAATTTGATGACAAAGTAATAGAGCTAATTAAAGAAGAAGTATCTAATATTACCGAAGAAGACTAACAGAAAAGGATTAAAAAGTAATTTTAGTCGAAATAGACTATTTGGAGATTGGACACTTCCATATTAATGGTGGAAATGAATTCATAATTGATTTAAATGACGACATTCGCTTATTTGATGAAATCTCAGCTAAAGGAATCTCATTCAAACTGAAAGGCGTATATTTTACGAAGAGATTATTTTTTTGGAAAAAGTAGTTTTAACTTTCATCTTCACCATCTTTACACAAAAAACGTAGAAATCTTCCAAAGTGAGGAAGAGAAGACGTTTCCCAGTTTGTGCCTGAATGATACTTCATTGCATAATCTTTACATATTTGTAAATGGTTTATTTCGATATTAATTGCGTCCTTAATTTCTTCGGAAGATTCCCGCAAATCTTCTATGGAGATAAAAAAGTAGAAAGCCAAAAAAATTATTTTTCAAAAATAATCTCTATTGAAAACATACTCCCTTTCAATTTGAGTTAGTGATATTTAAAATTAGCTAATTTCATTTTTGAGTAGTTGAAAATGACAGTTTGCCAAATCATCGGTAACTTTGTAGGTAATAATATTTTTCTCAATAAACTATCGACTTTGGGAGACATTAAAACTAGAACTTTCCAACTTATAGTTGAGGTAGATCATCACATGTAGGGATGCACTAACCTTACCCAAGATCATACCGTGTGTAAAACTGAGTTGAGATAGGAAACAAACTTCATTTCAAGGACAAGTTCATAATTTGCATTGTATTCTTAATTCTACAGATAGTAGAGAAAACACAAACTGACTACAGAACTTCACACTTTTACAATACCGATGCGATGTAAATCATTCTGGAGCGGGTTTGCTAATTCATGTCACGCCGCGTTCTAGCTGAAGTGAATTTTCTGAATAGTAATAGTAAATTGTGCCATCGTTAATTTAGTCAATTTTCAACAGATAACATGCCATTCGTGATACCATTTTGCTTTTTAACACTATGGGTTAACGAACTCTCGAAAACTTTTTATTGCTGTGTCAGATTTATTTCGATCATCTCCTGAATTCTCGAAGATAGAATGGAAATTGGTGAGAAGTTTTATGTTAGATCTGAAATAGGTACCTAACATGAGGTCATCTACAAAAATTAAATTGATCAAGTTGAAAACTTTTTGTCATTAGTAGCGACATTAGTATCCAATTCTCGAAATCAAGATAAGTATTTGATTATATACAATACTTTTCTTCAATGCTTCTCCCCTTTTAATTTTGAACGAAAAAACTTGAAAAGCTGATATTTGGGATGATGAAATTAATGCATAAAGTGAAATTGATATACGAAACTTTCGAAATGGGGACTGACAAATGCTTCACAACCCTAGAATATAATATCAATATTTTCAATTACTACAAAATGGTGGAACTTTTGATAATTGCCTGGATACATTGAAATTTAACTACATAATATGAGGTAAAAGCTTGAGGTCAGTTCAGAACGTGCTCGAAATGGTTGCCTTGAACTTCTTGACATATTAACAGCCTATCCGATATTTCACGTCAAATATTTTCATAAATAAAAAAATAACTTAACAAACCCCAATGGGTTGTCGGAATTGCCATATGGCAAATAAATAGGAATATTTCTAGATATATCGATATTAATGTGTTTGTCTTCAGGAAATTATTGAATCTTTCGCCAATTTGTAGTAGTTGAACATATTGACTTCATATTCTAGGGATGTGAAGTATTCGTCAGAAACTTCAAAATGATGTATCACATGAGCCCCCTTTCTATTTGATTTTTTTCCCAGATGGCACCCAGTCGCCATCTTGAAAGTTTCATCTGTCAGTTTCACTTTAGAATAAAGTATTCATGCATTAATTTTATCATCCCTAATTTCAATTTTTTGAGTTGACCCTTTCAAAAAATAAAAGCGGGACATTGAAGAAATGCACTGTATAAATTCTGTTTCCATTCATTCAAGTGAAAAGTTTTTGCTGAATTCTCTTAAAAAAGAAATTCCAATTAGAGAAATTTTATTGATGGTTGAAAGCGTTTCTACGCGGTGGGAGATCATCATGAGAAATGGGAATTAAAACGTCGTTTGTTACTTTACCTTCGCTACATTTGTCTGCTAGCAATATTGATTGAGGAATTGAAACAAACACAGATAGGACAAAATAATGGTTTCAACGTAGACAAAATCCAGGAGTTAGTCAGAAAACAAGGCCTCAAATTCATGTATAGATTAATATACCACCAGATCAATCAATCAGAAATCAAAAAATTTGTAACTTCCACATATTTTGGTAAAAGAAGAGACAAATGCGGGAATTTTCAGAAAAAGCAATGTGGACGTAGCATTCAGGCTGCATACCTGTTTCTCTAATTTCGTTTATAATGCCAAAGATAAAGTAGACAAGATAGAGAAATCTGAAATTTATAAGCCGAAGTGGCCGGAGTGTAATAGTGTTTATGTGGAACACTGTGGCCAAAATTTATCAAATCGGTATGCTGAACATAAAAAATTCAATAGACTAGGTGAAAATGACGTTTCCAAACCATTCCTTGGAATGCAACCACAAGGACATTTTGCACTCTTAATAGGGGAGCACATGCGGGGATTTCGGGATTTACTGAAGCGCAGCAGATTAATATACAGGGGGATACCTTGTACCCGGTTGAGTACCTTCACCAAATATGAGCCCCATATATAAAGCCGCCCGTGAAGGATAAAGGATCAGATTAGTAACAAAAAAATTGATCATCGGAGCGCATCAGATTAAGGTAGGGTGAGTTAATTACATGCTGAAAAATGTATATTTCAGTAATCTGACAATTTGAGAGTGACGTGAAGAAAGGGGAGGGCAGCAAAGTTGTAAAAAAAACGTCATCTCGACATTCTCGAGCGTAGCTATTTTTTTTATTTTGAAGAAAATAATTCAAGGATATCAAAAAATTTAAAATCTGACCATTTCTGCAAACCGAAATAGCAAAAATTCGCCGAAAAAGTTTAATTTGTGCAGCTGTGTTATGCCTATATTTCCCTCTCCGCGTTTCTATTCCTTTTTTACTTTTTCTCTATCACTCTCTCACTCCGTCCCCACTCTGAATTCTGTTGCCGTGACGCCATCACAGCTGATCACAGAGACTCGTTCGTGTTGAAGATGAAGATGATGATTAATTAATCAATTAATTGGTGGATATAGCCGTTACTACGTGGTAGGAAATCATAATGAAGAAAAGAGAAATGAAACTAAGGTTACTGCAGTTTCGTCCTATTAGGACACTTTCAAAATTATATATTGTATAAGTAACTGCAGTAGCGTTAGTTACAAATAAAAGTAGTACAAACATAGTAAGTTTCATTTCTCTTTTCCAATAATTCATCAATTTATTGTAAGAAAAGAAACTTTTTTGAGCATTTTTTTAAATTTTTTTTATAAATACAAGTATTCTACTCAAAAAACATACACTCATCTATTTGCATGCTATTTCCTGAACTTTTCAGCTAATTAAGTTCAATGAATAAAAATAAAAGAAATTAAAAATATTTTTTTGTCAGATCAGGCGAGTCCCTTTAGATAATTTTCAGATTATGAGGCAGCACGTCTAAAACATAAAGATGAACCATATATATTTTAATCTGACGCGCATGATTATTTCAAAATGACGATCGAAACCGTCAGATTATTGAATGAGAGATTTTTTTGGTGCACTTAACACCCCCTTGGAAAATATGACGCGCTCGATTATTTTTTTTTTCAATTTTTAACCCTTGCATATAACCACCCACATCTGCAAACGGTCAGATTAACATACCAACATTATTAAAAATAAGTAAGACATGAATGGTATCAATATCTAACGCGCTCGAGTATGTTCATGCAACAGTTTCACATATTTAATAATCTATAGCAGCTCCTCACACCGATGAAAAGGTATATATTATATAACATTTTTTTCTTCTTATCATCTAAGCAAGCTTTGCAACCTAATAGGTCTCTATGACGCTCGAGTAAATCCCCATTTTGCATCGTGAGCTTCCCTGCTATATGCAGGCAAGAGTTGGAATCCTTGGAAATTCATTACCATAAGCGTCGCGGATGAAACCTACTGAATGACCAAATTGACCTGTTCTACTCGCCGGTTTTCAGATTAGCCTACCCACATTGTCACAGGTAAACAAAATTCAGGTAATAAAGCCATTGAGGACCTTCTGTTATTAGCTGCATTGGTTGTATAGGTATACAAAGGTGTACATTGCATTTGTTTGGAAATGTCATTGTAGGGCGAAACTGCAGTAAAGTTAGTTACAAATACAAGTAGTATAAAAACATGAGAAGTTTTAATTCAAATTTCCCTTTTTTTTAATTTTTCCTCCAATATTTTTTGCGTATTTCAAAGTCCTTTTCAGAATCATCCATTTTTCCTTCATCAATGACTGAAAACACCATCTGTTGTCAGGGTCGCATGTTTCCTTTTGAGATTTTTGAGTGATTCAACTTGCTCACTTCATTCACACATGGAATCAGAAAAATATTAGTATTGTGTGCCTGAAGCAGATATTTCAATGGCTTGAATGAACTTTAATGTACCTACAAATCTGTTTAAAATCTGTTTTTCCGTTAACCAGCTACCGCCCCCATACGAACGACAACTCTCAGAAGTTGAGAAACTTGTGCGAGCTGAGGACTAACGAGGTCTTACCTTTTAACGTGTGATTCCTCATAAAATTCTGTGTCAGAATTACAATAATTATCCTCTTGTACACCAGATCGAGTTGTAACCAATTATGTTAATGTTATGATTATAAAGAATTATTATGTTGGGTTGTAGATGGTGTTTTGTTTATTTTTCCAATGTTGGGTTTAAACTAGAGCCAACTCTGTTTTTGTTAGATTCCTTCTGGTGGAGGGTTCGGAAAGTTGAATTAATTTGTTCCATCCTTGATTGTTTCACAATTCAACAATAAAATAGTCAATGGTAATCTTTATTTTGAATGCCAAAACTGATAAAATCAAACAACTAATTGGACTTCTTCTTCGAACTTTTACATTCATGGGAGCGTTTCTTCATTATCTTTCAGGGAAAGTATCACCTCAGTTTTTTTGAATTCAATAAAAAGTGAAAGTGTGGTTCATCAGGAGATGACAAAAACAGTTTTCTCAGATTAGTACCAAAGAGGCCAAAGAACATTAACTCTGTTCTCAATCATTCATGAAGAGTTGAGAAGTTTTCATCAAAAACAGTATTTCACATTACTGTCTCCCATAAAATTTTAGGCTCGAACTCAAGTAATCCTTATATAGACTATAACCCGAAGAAATTAGACGGGCACTTCAAGATAATTTGCAGAAATGCGGCTGTCATGGAAATTCAATTTTCCCTGTCTGACTACAGTCCCTCACCTTCCCTACTAAGTGAACCCTCAATTATGTATTATCAAACTTGATATTCTCGTTGGTGAACTACCAAGTAACTTATACCGGGCGGATTTGACTATATTCCAACCAAAACTTCGTGTAGACTGCACTGTCGACGGTACTTATAATGATCAAAGACCTCCGAGTAATTTCAGATGCAATTATCAGTTTCAGTTCACATAAGGAGAATGAGATTCATTTATAAGCATATTGATGAAGAGGTAAGTTCAAAATGAGTGGGGCTATTCACAAAGAAAGTATCATATGTTGCTTCCGTTTCGAATTTGTCTATGTCAACATTCATTGATTCCTTTGAATTTTAGTTCAAATTGATATTATTTTCTGACTGTACACGGCGCCATTCAAATTTTTATTTATCAAAACACATACTTATGATGCACTGTTTGGAACCTTTGGTATAGTAATGAATATAACTGGAGTTTTTCCCAACACCAAATCGTTATTTTTAACACCTCGACAAAAGGAAGATTAAACTGGAAAACTTTCCTAAGCTAACACCATCTATACCATACAGGTATAGATGGTGTTAGATCTAGTTTGCCTGTTCTTGTTAACTTGTCTAACTAATCTTAATAAACTGAAGTTTATGGAATGGTTTTGTTGCAAAATATGATGGGTAACTGCTGATTTTTTAGGTCTTCCATATTTTATGTGTGTTATATGTTTCTTATATCTTACTTTAATAGATCTTTTTGTCTTTCCATAATATTTTGCATCGCAGTCCTTACATTCAATTTCGTAAATTTCAGACTTTTCCGAATTCTCGACTTTGTCTTTTGGACTCCCCAAAAGGTATCTGTCAAAATAAAATATCCATGCAATAATTTCAGCAGAGGGTGTTGGTATTTTTCCTTTGTAGGCACCCCATGCCTCGCTTCTAATTCTTATCAATATAAAAATCTTTGTCAACCCTGACATGTCATTGGTGATTTTATAGCCCCTAGATTGCACCCTTTTACCATTCTGTCAAAAATAATTCAGACACACCTAGCATTGTAGTTACTAGCAATGGTAGTAAGGTCTATACTAGCATTGCAATCATCGTTTCATAAGAATTTGAAATAAATGTCTATGCACCAAAACTCTGCCTCTTAGAAATAATAAAAAAACTTCTTATTCGAATTATTTCTATACTCACTATATCAAACTTGCCAATAAAAACTTTCAGAGGTTGATTGGTATGTGCTTATAAGGATATACAACAATAAAAGGCTCTTAACTAATTTCTTTCAGATTGGTTAATTTACGACCACACCTTCTGTATATTCAAGTTTGTCAAAGAAATAATTAATATGTATTGGGGATCATCCCTGATATCTTTCATCTTTATAATTGATCTTAAATCGATTCTGTTCTTGGGATAAAAACTTGTTTGCTTTCACTGCCTCATCTTTAGACAATACATTCTGGAAAACTCACAATGGAGGAAAGAATGCAATTGAATTCAAAATAAACTCTTCACAAGGACGGGTAATCCATGCAGATATAAACTGAAAGATAAATCCCTTCCGAAACAACTACTTTCATACAAACATCGGATAAGACAAAAGAAAAAGTATTTTTGTATTTTCGAAACAATAATTTTGTATTGAATCATACAGAAAATCACTTTTCTACATTCAGTTTGTACTTCAAACATTCTTTATGGCTTCGACTCAGATAACATTTAGAGGAAAGCTACACAAAGCATATGAAAGAGTTATGGAATATTTCATTCACATGGAACTCTGTCATCCCCAAGGGCGGACTTCGAAGTTTCGAATACTTGTCTTATCACCTCATCAGCAGATATCTGAATAATATTACAAGATTCATAATAAGTTTCCTACAAGTATGCTATTTGGTATTGGTCCGTTATCGTTATTCATAATTTTATTAGGTATATTTACTTATTTCTACACTCTCATAAGTGTCTAGTTGCCTGTTGTTGGTAACTTGTCTAACTAATCTTGAAGAAGTGAAGTCTATGGAATGGTTTTGTTGCAAAATATGATGTGCGACTGCTGATTTTTCAGGTCTTCCATATTTTAAGTGTGTTATGTGTTTCTTATATCTCACTTAAATAGATTTTTTTGTCTGTCCATAATATTTGAATGTAAGGACTGCGATGCAAAATATTATAATAGCCTACTATTTAGCTTGTTGAAATAATATTGTTGGGTTTACTGATTACTACAAAAAGACAAATTGTAAATATATTTAGATAGGCAATATTGTGAAACTGATTTTATATAGCTGTAATATTTGAACATACATAAGGACATATTGTAAAATGTTAGAAAGGCCAATTGTAAAATTAATTGCGTGGTTTACCTGTATAGCATAAATAGCTTTAGTTTTGCGAAGTTTCCAATTATATCTTCCTCTTGAAGATGATCACTTGGTGATCGAAACACGCGTCGAGGTGTAAAAAAAACTATTTGGTGTTGGGAAAAAACTCCGGTAATGTAGATAAAAACTCAACATACTTCGTGTTACCGTATGCTTAGTTTGCGCTTCCTCCAACAAACTTTGGAAAGTTCTTTAATTTTCAGTTAATCTAGGTTACCATTTATGGTTTCCTTCGAGATTAATCTAGGATGGATAATGAAACGATTTATTACTCTGAAAGGTTTGACCTAATTCGAAACGAAGCGCCATGCAATTTTCATTTATGCGGTGGATGCATCAAGGTAATATATTATCAAGAAGTTATGATTTTTTGTCAGACATATATTTGTGATTTGTTTCGATGATTTTTCACAACGATAATGATAATATGAAAAGTAATCAATATTGGTAACATGTGTTTTCAAAATCTCCAGAAGGTAGACTTACGGGCTGATATTTTGGTAAAGTTATTCTTGGTAAAGGATTCAAGCTGGGGTATGCATCTCGATACTATTCGGTCATATCAATTCAATGATTCGAAATATCGAAATTCGACTTTATTTTACTTGCATCATTAACAGATCTGAAGAAAAAATAAAATGACATATAATTGCATTGAGAATAAAAATATGTGAAGAAAACGATACTGCGACTCAAAAATATATTAATTACTAGCAACCCGACTTGACACCGCACGTGTAGCAAACATACACGCCTCAATTATTTATGTCATATCAGAGTGTTCATGAAGAAGGTTCTCGGTTTTACTTCAAGTTTTACACGATATATCGGCTGTTATTTTCGCCCTCTAGGAGGTTCTAGAACAATTCAGAACATTCAAGAGGATTGGAGAGTATTCCACAGCATTTCAGAATATCCAGATTGATGTTGTGAAATGTTCGGGAATAATCTGCAGAGTTCAAGGGAATTGAATACTGTGGAAGCTGTCTATCCCCGATCCGTGTCGAACGTTTCCGTTTTCAACTGACGGGTGTATTCTTTTGAAAATATGAAGGGCTGAAAGTTTCCAGAACATTCCAAATTAGTTGAGAGACTTTAGCAACATCCCAAAATATACTGGAACATGATTGAATGCAATATTCGGGTCACTGTGGAAAATTTTAGCACAATCTCGAATGCTGCTGTGGAATGTTGTATAACATTCTGGACCAATTGTTGAGAGTATATGAAGCAAAACCTTTTGACCTTTTATAACTTGACGTTTATTCTTTCTCCAACTACCACACAACCTCATATCAACTCCCTTAGCGAAGTTGGGTCCTTCAGTCAGTGTCTCATGATAATGACTTTTGATAAATTCAAAAACCAAGCACTAGATCCAATAACCAGAAGTTCGAAACGCCTTCACGCGTTCACGGTGCGCGCTTCACCAAAAAAGTTGGCATCCTAGCATTATCTAGTAGCGGGAAAGCAACTAGAAATCGCCTGTGTAGAATTTGGTTTGTCACATTAAGTTTCTTGACAGACCATTCTAAAAAAATAGTTACAATATTTTTTGTCAACCCCAAACACGTTCCCAACTTCAAAACTGATGAAATTCAATACAATTTTTGAATCTCTATTTTCTCAGTTGGGGGGTGGAAATTTCTTGATGCTTCTTGAAGCTATACAAAGAACCTACCTGCATATTTCAAGATTCTTTGTCCCTTAGCTTCGGCTGTACGTTAATATAAGAGCGGGCAACAGCTAATAAATTATATTTATACTTTGAAAATACACTAACAAAAAAAAATATGCCAACTGCATTAGAATAGCTTCGAGAATCTAATTATGTTACTTACTCCATGTAAATCAAAAAATAAATAGATAAGTACTTCTTTGATCATTCCCATATTAATTTCAATTTAAGAGCCACAGGTAGACAGCTATTTCAGCCTATTGGGCATCGTCAGTACCGGGCAGGCGGTCCTCGATTGAAGACAAAAGGTGAAAAACCCACAAAAGTACTTGATAAAAATAGCTGCGTAAACGCAAGCGAAACATAAGTGGAATCACCTATTGGTGTGACACCCAAGTCAATGGCAGTTGAATCTGATTACCCAATTTAAGGAGGCTTGTTTTTTTATTTTACCCAATAGATTCAAATGTGTGTGGTGGTCACGCATCTATCATTGTTTGAGTTACTTTGTTTGATGGACGAAGTTGAGTACCTGAAAGTCTAAAATTAATGTATTATATTGTATAGCGGCAACACTGTACACTGGACGCCTCGCCGATATATCAGAGAAAAATTGGAGAGGCTGGTTTTCCGCGACGCGATACCTGCGAAATTCACAAAACTGACACAACCGTCAACACAACATTAGACGCGACGCGAAATGACGTTGCGTCATATAAATCGTATAGTGAAAACTTTTGAACGATTTATCCAAATTACTCACTGTAAAAAAAAGTTTATCTATAATACATAATTAAACGACAATTGTATCAATTTTTATAAGAATTTGACAGATTTCTAAACTGTGCATTGTAAAAAAAGTATCCAATTCAATTGTATTTATGGCTCAGTATTTTGCATATAGTGGCTACCACATAAGAGTTAGATATATGATATCGCGGACTTTAATTTAGAACTATTTAAGAAATACAATCTTACGGTACATTATCTGTATGTAGCCTTTTATATTTCGGGATTAGAGAACAAAAACAAATATTAATAATTAAAAATCACTTTATTGTTTTTCAAAATATTCCCCATGAAGATCTATACACTTTTGCATGCGTTCGAACCAATTGTCGAAGCACTTTTGCCACTCTGATTGAGGTATGCAGCAACCGCTTCTTCAGGTGTCGAAAAACGTTG
>WOGN01005418.1:0-13225 GCA_015342105.1 Leptinotarsa texana
CATCATTCCACCAAGGACTCCAATAATCAGAACAACCATCTTGACAGAGTGATCTGGATAGAGTCTGCGGAGTTCGAAGAGAAAATCTCGATATTTTATCTGTTTTTCCTCCTCTTTTTCCGTCGGTATTTGTCTCGCCAGGAGCTGAAAACTCCACGACAAATATCGTTTTGCTCTGGTGCTAGAGAAGGACTACATCAGGCTTATTAGCTTGTATGAGTCTGAGCCTGTATTATTATTAGTATTATATGTCCCAACAAATCCTGTCCAATTATCTCAGGTTTCAGTATGAAGATAGCCCTAATCAGTTTCCATGTATCCCAATTTCAGACTTCCTCTGAGGATTACACCGAGTTTCGAAACTGAAGTTTTGGTTCTTTTTGCAGCATTGCCTGGTAAATGTCATGTGGTCCCGGTGACTCATATGGATGCAATGAGCTTACATCCCATTTGCAATATATGATATAATTCTTACACATTATCAAAACACTGAATAACGTATTCAAAAAACACTTCATCGTGAGATTTTCACTGAACGATTTTACAAAAACGCAACACGTGTTTCGCCATATAATGGCGTGTTTTTACGTGTTTAGTGAAAATCTCACGATGAAATGTTTTTTGAATACGTTAGTTATTGATTTTCATCAAGTATCGGCCAATTCCATCATACAAAACACTGAATAATTTCATTGAACGTGTTGACATTTCAAGATAATTACAGTAATTACACGACTTCATAATATATTATATGTTAAATATCAGTATCGTTAATCATGAAACGCCTGAAACATGTACAACTATATTTACGTGAATATGTTTAATTCTGTTACATAAACAAAATATGTGAAAGACCTCAATCTTTTTGATATATGGTGATAAGCTGGAAAGTCATTTATATATTGTCTCTACATATATTTATATTATGTGAAATACTTAATAAATATTGTGAAAAATTCGAAAATGAATAGAAATCCTGTAGGTACCTGCTTGAATATTATCGAACAGGGCTAGTACTAGAGTGTCACCAAGATTTAGCCAAAGCCTCGGTAGATAGTAACATTATCCTGAGGTCGGTTAAAAGGCACGACAGAAGTAAATGTATTCGCATTGCCGACTCTTTAGCCAAAGAAACGGCTAGACTAAGAATTTTAGGACACAGTGGCACCTACGGCCTGATGACTTCGACAATTGCGGAACTTGTCAAATGTTGCATCCATGCTCAATCCCTAAAGAGATGGGATGGAATCAAAGGATGTAATCTTGCCAGGATCACCTTGGGCGAACCTAGGAAGCTGGTGCCGAAGAAATATCTGGCGATGACCCGGAAAAATCTACGCTTAACAGTAGGATTTCTGACTGACCAGCGTCAACTAAGGAAACACCTCCATAATATGGGGCTAGTGGTCACAGCTCTATGCAGGATATGTGAACAGGAAGATGAGACTGTCAGGCATGTCCTATGCGAGTGCCCGGAGTTATCGTCAATAAGAGAGTGTGTGTTCGGCGAGTCGTGGCCTACACCTGCCGATATAAAGGAGATGTCTCCCAGTCACCTGTCCACCTTCCTGGAAAGGACAGGATGGACGATGACCTTGGAGGACAACTCTTCGGGAGGATGTACAGTGGGTCACATGTGGCCTAAGTGCTGTAAGCTTACACTCACCCTCCCACCTCTAAAGATACAGAGATACAGAAGACTCTTCTGTGTTGGTTTGGCTCGGTTGCAGAAAATTATAGTGAACGACACTAGCCAATGACCACCATACAGTGACCATGGTCTATTTTTGGTGAGTTTTTTCCTTTGAGAAGAGCCTGGATAGCTTTTCGGTGTCCAACCACTGATCTGAACATCTCCTATTGTCGTAGAGAATTCACTTTTCATCGTACGTGGCGATCCGATTTAAAAAAGGATTGATTTGGTTGTATAAACGAAAAAACAAGGATTTGAAGACCCTGGTGGGTTCTCAAATCCTCTTCCTCTTCCAAAATTTCACAAACAGTACGTTATTTAACATTATCATAGCCAAATGCCTCAATAATTTTTCGGTATATTTCAGCAACACTTTGGCACAATTCGAAGTCATAGACAAAAATCGCTTCACGATATCATGTAGTAATAAGCTGAAAAGAGACGAAATATTGAAATTTTGAAAAAAAAGAATATATCAAAGTACAGAGTATAAAATTCTCCATCAATCAGTGTACACCATGACACAGTAGAATAACATGACATTAAAACGGACAAAACTTTTGAAACAATCTGGCTACAATTCACTTAAGGTGTGTACTAAACTGTACGGATGTAACATGTAGGTTCGGTTAGGTCCAAAGTCAGTGGGACTGACAACCCGCAAGGGTTTATTGTGGCTCACACCTATTCACACTCAACCAAATAAACCCACCTTCTGAACTGAGCCGATTAGTGAGTGGTCTTTCCGGTCAGGTGGTAAGAGTACGACATATAAGATGTAAGTGTGTCATTGCGCTCCTGAAATGTAATATACCGCAAGTCATAATTTCAATGTTCTTCTTCCGATGGACTCACTTATTCTATTGTACTTGTACAACTTTAATACAAGTACAATTTACCCCCTACCAGAGTTGTGTTTTCTTTTTTCAAGATTTCCAAGTGCACAACTGCTGAAAGTTATGACACCACAAAAATTCATGATAGGCTTTCAGTCTATACATTATGGTTCGATTCCATTCCATTATGGTTCCATTTTTCATTGTCGTTACACAGATTCAGAATTAGTGCCATTATTTTCATCACTTCACATGAACTTCAACAACTGGAATCAGGAATATCATTCTCATTCGAAATCAAATCAAAAGTTATTTTTTATATTTGACATGGTTTACATGATTTTTTTATTGTCATAGTTATTAAAATTATGCCATCGTTGTGAAATTCACAATTTTTTTTCAACTGTTCTGCGAACATACATTTCAAAAATATAGACAATAGAGTTAAAACTTAAATGTTTCAAAAAGGTTCTACATGTTCAAAAAAGTTCTAAATGTTTCAATTTGAGCAAGGCAGATGTTTAACAGGTTACCAATTTCCAAAACTAATAGCAAATTAATGAAATTTCAATCAATCTGGAAATCAATTATTGAACTTTTTTTTTAATCTCAATGAACAGCCACAGTCCGTCGCTTATTTTTTATGTATACCGCTCTTGATGAAATCAAATGTGCTAAGTCACTATAACACTTTCCGTGAAACTGTCTATAGATAAGAGACAAATCTCCAATCTTTTTTCGATTTTCCAGGCTATCATGGTTGAACATTCAAAATCTGTTTTTTTGTCGTTAATCAGCTGTCGCCCCCATACGAACGACAACTCAGAAGTTGGAAACTTGTGCGAGCTAAGGACTAACGAGGTCTCACATTTTAACGTGTGATTCCTAACACGGTTCATTTTAACCCCCAACAAACTCATCTTGTCTGGGTTTTGTGGCATTGAATTGAACCTGGTTACTTTCACCCCAATTCGAAACCACTTGTAGATCCTCATTAAGATATGCAACCTCCTGCTGCCGGTGAAGATGTGCTGGAATCCAAATGGAATGACGAGACAAGTGTGATGTCGTCAGCGAAACAATATATTCGTATGTTAATTTCAGCAGAGGTTTTTATTCAATCAACAATACTTTGAAGATCTTCAACACTCTTGTAACGATCGGGAAATCCTGGCAGATGTATTTTTGCAATACCAAACGATAAGTTTCGGCAACTGAAAAATGATACTGTAGACTGTTTTGAGCACTACCATTGCTAAGTTTCAGTTGCAAAGAGTCTTGCTAGTGAAGGAAAATATTAATATTCATCAAATAATTTTCATAATTTCCACATACTCAATTCCTAGTTTAGTTTAGAAAAATATTCACAAGGTTTCCAAATCATAACAAACATTTGGATCCCAAAAAAATACTCGAGTTTCAATTACCTATTAAGATAATTATACATTTTGAATTATAGATAATTGAATGGGAGTGTAGTTTGTGGTCAGTAAATATTAAATCAATTGCGAAATTATTTGATCTGCATACAGATAAATAACAGGCTGTGATTAAATTTTTTTAATTTTTTTAACTTCCGTAGAGTAAACGATTAGCTGGAGGTTTTCACAACATAAAATCTTTCCTCAAAAAATAAATTGTTACTATGGAATTTGACCTTTATTCAAATGGTGGCTTATACGTCGCTCTCAAATCAACATTTCTTGTAATTTGAAATAATTAGCTCTTGATTTCATCAGGTTCCTACCATTTTCATCAGATGTGGTACCATACCTTTATTAATTGAAGTAATATTTTTAGGCCACATAGAATTCAACTAAGTATGTACTTATTTTAATTCAAGTTGCCTAGTCAACCTGTTTTACAAGTACCTACAACAGATATGGTTTTATTAGTTTCCTATCTACCCTGTGTGTATGCGTGTTTGTGCGCGCTTGCCATTATTTTGTTTTGTTAAAACAAGCCCGAGCGAGTATCAAAATCGGAGGTGCGAGCGTGTGTCATCATCATTGTTAAGAGTGGTAATTTGAAGCGACACTACGAAAAAACTCATCAGCAATTTCACAAAAACTTTCCTCTTGGAAGGAAGTCTCGTAAAGAAAAATGTCACTCTCAGTTCTCACAAAGAAAAGCACAAAATTACTTGTGCGTTGCTTAAGCGAGCAAGAAAAATCCACAGAAATAGCGTTACGTATGTGCTGGACGCTTAATAAACGGCTGAAACCATTTTCAGATTCTGAGATGGTGAAAAAATGTATGTTAGAAGTAGTCACGGCACTTTTTGAAGAAAAAAAGATGTCGCTTCATTTTAAAGTATTTCATCATCAGCGAGAAGTAATACACGAAAAATTGAAATTTCTGCTGCTGATATTAAAAACACTCTTCTAGCACTTCAGTAAAAGGCACCTTGCTATGCCATAGCATTTGATGAATCATGTGACATTGCTGATGATGAACAAAAGATTTCTTGATATTGAGTGTCAGATTTTTAGGGAAGAGTTGCTAGCAATATTCCCGTTGATAGGTTACACTATGAGATGAGATCTCATTCTGCTCTTCAGCACCGATATTTCAGGGAGTTTCTTTCTGACAGCGCCTTCTGACTTAACAAAATGTCAGTTGGCTAAGTGAAGATCAATTTATTGAAAGTTTCTGGCTGATAAAAGAAGAAGTAACCTCCTTTTTGCAAAACTTTAAAGATATTTTGTAATATTCAAATGCGCTCAACACAGAATCACAAGAAAATGAAAAATTTATATAGGTATGATCTGATACAAAATGTGTCTGCTTTTTATAGCAAGCTGAATATCTTTGAAAAAGATATTGTAGGACAAGAATTTATTCATATTCTGGCAATTATTTGATATAAAAAGAACTCTGAAGAAGACATTGTAGTGTTTGTACAATTTCTGAGAAGATTCCAAGACTTTGCAGAAATGTGAAAGCAATCTCCGTTTCTTAAATCGTCATTTGTAGTTGATGTAGCAGCAGAATGGACAAATATGGCTGCCAAAGGCATCAAATAATTGATTTGCAAGAATATGTGTCTTCGGAAATATATAAAACGATATCCACTGAAGAATTTTGACCAAACATGTTCCAGAAAAATATGAAAATTGCAAGAAACTACCTATAAATTTGGCCACGATATTCGGCTTGACATATGCATGTGAAACATCTTTCTCAAAGATTAATTTTTTGAAAAACAAATATAGTTCGAGATTAACGGACGCCCACCTAGAAGACACTTCGAATTTGCTGTTCTTCTCAGCAACCAAACTATAAAAAACTTGCTCAAGACCATCGCTGTAATTTCTCACATTAATTTTAGGTCTTGTGTTTTATAATTCAAAACTTGATTTGAAACCAAAATAATACATAGGTGGCACTTAATTTCTATGAATTGTTTTTTCTGGACCTCGTGAAAATTTTCCCAGGGTTACCGAACCCTACCTTAAACTACTTGCCTACTCCTGGTATATAAAAGGTCTACAAATAATCATCACCTTCCGATTGATTTAAGCCTACTTATAGATCAATTAGGAACGCTTTCCTACGTACTTCTTCAGTATCATGCGATTTTAGATTCCCATGGTTCATTAAAATAATATTTCCACCTATTCAATATATGAGGTTTCTTTAAAATTTTTTCGAAACCACCGTTCTGTCCTTCCCCATACTTCATTCACTATTCTCGACCCACTGATTCCTCCATCACGCTAAGTATCTTCTCATCATGGAACTTTATCGTAAAACTTCATAAATATAGCACGCTACTATATGTTAACTCAGAAACTCAAGTAACAGTGGTAAAAACTAATTATGTTGAATATAGAATTATGATGGAAAATGCTAATTGAAAACTAGCTGAATATTTTTCTAACTTCATTGTCTATAATTTAATTTTCTTCTAAAATTTTTTCCGACAATTTCTAATTACAGTTAGAAGGTCTCACAGATGCATGACAATAACGTACACTTTCCTATTCAATTAAAATTTAATCGTATTCCATAACAGAAAAGTGAAATAATCGAGTCAAGGATTTAATAAGTAATGCGGCCAACAGCTACCGGAAAGTTCCTTGAAGAACATTATTCTTCTGAAAATTAAAAAATATTTCATGCATCGAAATTGCAAAAAAAATAACGAGGCTGAGGTTTGATATCCAATCATTAGGTGATTTTCAATGTAGTTCAGAATGTACAATCGTAAATGAGTTATTGGTGAAGTGAGCTGGATACTAGATCCTTTCTGTTGAAGGTCTTGAAAGCAAGTACATAATTCGGTCGTCAATCATTTTCAATTCCGAAACTAATCAAATGAAATTACTGTAATACTATCTGGATGAATGATTACTCCAAGTTAATAGTTAAACTACATATAAATGAAATATAAAAAGTTTTTCTTTATCGAAACAATACTCTTGATTATATTTGAAATTGCCTAGATTTTCATCAATTTTTTGTGGTACAAATTACTCAAAAATTGATCAGTTGAATAAAGACATCAAGAACTTCAATAAATAATTAGAAATATAACAAAATATTTCTATTGAAGATCGAATCCCCTCGATGGCTGACAGAGAAATAAACAATTCGGATATATCATTGGTCAACAACTATAGTCGTCAGCTTCGTGTGCTGAGCTACCTAAGGAACATCATGACTATACGCAATCCCTTCAGTCATAGTTGGTGTTCAGAAAAAGTCGCTCGGGTCCGTTGAATTTATTTCGGAGGGACAATGTTTCAACCTTATGACTTCCAACTCTTTCTCCCGTGTAGTTCGATTCAACTCTCAACTCTGAAATGAGATTATGGGTTGAGTAATACCTCGTTAACGATTTTTCTCGCTACTAAGAGGAATACTTATGCAATATGTAATTATTACCTAACATTCCATTCATTGACATTAGCATTGACAGTATCAGATATTCTTGCAGTCTGTTACAATGCCGACAAGTTTTGACATCTACTTTTCGTCAGTGAATGAGATTTTTTCTGTTGGATAGACCTGCCGGAAAGGATCCTTGGTGTCAACCGGCATCTCTTGATGATTTACGATAATCCAGTTTTACTAAAGCTCAGAACATCCCGAAAAAATTCAAAATTTTCGTAACCTCTCCGTTATTTTTATGCTAGCAAGAGTAATCATTGTGTAAACTTTTTAGAATTGTAAGTTAGTATTTATGATGATTATTTAAATGAATAGTATAAATCAGACAAATGCAGAAGGCTGTCTTCACATTTGTGGACAGTGGTTATTGGTCAACAATGTTGGCTCGTCTCCCGATTGAATAGGAGCTTCGAGTACAGAGGCTGAGTAGCAAACCCCTTTTTTAGGTAATAATAATATCTAGATTGGTTGAAGAGTACACGCATGCTATCGGTATGAAATTCGGGAACGACAACGGTCCATCTCGAAAGAGGAAGATGCTGGGACAATGGAGAAGATGTGGAACTGGTTGATGGAAGTATGCCAACGAGGTGATCACAACTCTGTTACCGAGTTGAAACCCGTTCAGTAAAAGTCCATATAAAAGTCGCAGATATCCCTTCACTCCTGCAGCAACACAAGGATAAGCCAATGCATGGGATCTTCTTCAACAAAGACGAGTGGGCTGAAGTCGAGAACTGAGGGGTTCATCATGGCTTACCAGGATGATGTAATAATAATAATAATAACAATAATCGTCTATATTACTACAACCACAAAAAATATTGAGTTATAACTACTAAAGCTATACCAAAAGGCGGATTTCAATTTTCGCAGCTATGCAAATAACTGCTAAATTGGTCTTCCACTTAATCTAAAACTTTCAATACCTGAGTCTAACGCAGTCGCATGATGGGTATAGAGATTTCTGCCACAAGATGCAGGGCCTGCCGTGTGGCGTCTGAGAGTTTGGAGACCCTTATGCACTTGCTATCAGCATGTCACGCATATGCGGTGTCGGCCTATATCCATCAACACAACGAGGCCCTAAGAGTGCTTTATTGCCTCCTACGGCACTTTTATGGTATCGGCGAGACAACCGTGTTGCCTTATGCTTCATTTTTGGGAACAAAAAGTGACAAATTCATTGGAACTATTTTTTTCCCACCCTAAGGCTCATATGATGTAGTCCTTCTCGACCACAAAAGCAAGTCTCCCGGCGATACTAAATCGTTCGAAAACCGGATTAAATATCAAAATGTTCTCTTCGAACTCCGCAGACTCTATCCAGCTCACTGTGCCAAGATGCTTGTTCTGATTGTTGAAGTCCTTGGTGGAATGATGCCCCATCTACTCTCGAATCTCAAGATCATACCGGCTTGCCGCACTAAGGCAGAAATATTCGTCGGGCAAATGCAGAAGGCTGTCATTCTTGGCTTACTACGCTTGCTCAGGGCACATATTTCTCGGACCCAATGATCACTCACCCCACGGCGTGAGGAATGCTCGTTGGTTGATAATACTGTCGTGCCCTCCTGAATGTATCTGAACTTATTGTTTCGAAAAGGATCGTTGAAGCCAAAATTGATTATTCGCGTATCTTTCATGAATTCTCATTATATTCCAAACGAACATAATTTTTTACTTTCATACAAAATTCAATACAAATCATATGAAATATGCTTTCAGAATAATATCTCTCAATAAAAACACCATATAGTTTATGTTAGTATCAACTCACTGAAACAGATTTCTATTTTTTTTATTATTATTTCTTGAAGATTATATTGACAATGTAATCAGCGGATGAAATTGATATGCGCTCGATGTAAAAAATACATGTTAAATGTGATATAAACCAAGTCATTACGTCACATTGTAAAGTAAATATCATATGGAAAAGTAATTTGTAGTGAATACATTTGCATTTGTGATAGGTTATATTGTAATAGTAACTAATTTCAATTCAACACTTATAGATCGCAAGTCCATTCTAATTTTTGCGGGGTCATGGTATACGTCTTGAGAATACATGATTTTATATTACTGAAGTACCCTTAGAGGAGGGTAAATTTGTCAAATAGTTCTAATACGGCTGGAACCAAACATCGTACAATAATAGGACACAATTTCATTTTCGGAAAAGTGCAAGGGTCATAAATTTCTACACAGCTTTCATTTTTGTTTTTGTATGAACAAGGGAAAGCTAAGATGTATAACTATATTTGAGGTGAATGAGAATAACTATTGTATTCAGTTACTGAACATTCGTGAAATTACCAAGTTTTGAACAAACTTCAATTATTTCTAATATACTGATTTTTTTAAATACTTACACTCATTTTTCTAAATGTATTTGGTGATTGAATTATCCAAATGAACAATAGAACAATAGATCAGTCTCAAATTACCCACTGTAGGTTAATGGACTGACACCTATCAAAAAACAACTACTCTCCTGGCTTATACCACGAAGGGTGGTATAAGCCAGGTTGTTAGATTATATCCGACAGGTGCCAGGATTCTTCACTGAAGTTATTCCTGCATACGCTGTTGGCGCTAAAATTGCTGCAATTGATTTCCAATTATTGGAATTATCTAAATGAAGAATTCTTTCAGGCCGAAACCGGTCTGCAAGTGTGAAAGTGTGTAAACAGATTTATTTATAATAATATAGCATTTTTGCCCAACAGAAACCATTCACAAGGATAGCAAATACAATATAATTCGAAGTATAGTAACATTGTTACAACATACAAAAGAGATGACGTGGTAACAACATAAAAATAAAAAGAAAAAAATTACTTCGATGATTGATTCTCAAATTGCTTCTAGACATGCTCGAAATTCATTTCTCAATTCACTCTCACTGCAGTTTAAAATATCAAATATATTTGATTGATTTGTTAGCATTTGAACACCATATCACATTAATTAAAGCTTCAGACATAATATTTGTTTGAGCTCATTTGCACTCAAAAAACTCCAATCTTGGTTCATGAAAATCTACTTGTGATAATAATAGAGGGGAGTCAACTTCACCATTCAGTAGCTTATTTAGAAATATTCTGGATGCTTCATTTCTGCGCTTTTCCGAAGATACAAAATCGAATCTGCATAGTATACTCGTATTCATATAATCAGATCCTCTTGAAGGATAAACTCCATCAGCCTTAAAACATAGCAATTTCTAAAACTTTTTTGGACTTTGTCGATGGTTTTTGAGGATTGACTATAAGCAGGAATCTAAAGCTACATTGTCATAAACTTGTCATAAACGGCTTGTCCTATTTTCAAAAATTGAAAAAATGTTGGATAGACAATTGAAAGACCTATCAAAAATAACATCACGAGACTCCCGTTCCTATTGGAAAAAATACCTGAAAGTACTTAAAGTTATACATTCTTATGTAAATTTGGTAAATTTTGTTGTAGTTCTGTTCAAAAGTTACCTGTATACCTATTTCGAAATACAAGATTTTCCTCAACAACGAGTAGTGTTTGAAGATGTTCCACCATAAAAAAAAACTCGGATGTATACATCGATATGTAACAATGGATCAAACGCGGCTCCACTATTTCATACCAGAATCAAAACGGTGGTCATCAGAGTGGACTTCATGTGGTGAACCAACCCCAAAGCGTGCAAAGTCGTCTAGCAAAGCTATGGTATCATTTTTTTGGAATGCGCATTTTATAATACTCATCGACTGTCTTGAAAAGGGAAAAACCATCAATAGCGACTATTATTTGAGGGACGAAATCGTGAAAAACGACCGCAAAATGATGTTTTATCAAGGCAATGCATCATGACACAGATAAATGGCGAAACTGCTTAAATTGGGCTTCAAATTTCTTTCGTATCCACCGTATTCTCCAGATCTGGTCTCTAGCGACTTTTTCCTGGTCTCAGACCTCAAGAGATTTCTCGTTGGAAAAAATTTTACTTTGATAAAGAAGTAATCGTCGAAACTGAGGCCTATTTTATGGCTGAAGACAAATCGTACTATCGGAAAGCTGTATGACTGGTATAATCATTGTATCACCCTCCAATGCAACTATATCAAATAATAAAATCAAATTTTATTTTTTTAAACTCATTGTTTGCATACGAACTGTTAGAGGCAATAACAGGTAACCTGAACATATTCCTTATAGTGAGTTCGCAAAAATATATAAAATAAAATGATTCTTAAACAGAATTGATAAATAACCTACAAAATTGCATTTTTTTGTATTTGATTTAGCAGCAATACATATGATTATTCATTTTCATTTGAATAACTTTTTCATACTTCCTAGTAAAATATGTAATCCTAGTTTCAAATTTTGAGGACTTGATCTCTTATCTAATTCAATTAATAGTTGAGAAAAATATTTCTGATAAGTTTCTAATAGAAGGGTACTGAGTTTTTCAACATTTCTTGGGTGTAGAGAAGTCAGTGATAACTAAAGAAAGTAATTTGAGTTCATGATTTCCACGACATTTCCTTCATTAGAAATCTGTGACAAAAAGTCATAATTATGAATAAATATGCTATTTTTTCTTATAATGTTATCCATATCTGCTACTGAAGAGCCGATAAGGCAAGTGTCTTACGGCGAAACATCCGATGTCTAGCAGTGAGGATGGCAGTGTTTCGTGTAAGTGAAATGTTATTTCTTTCATCAATTATATTGTGTAGGAATCCTGTGAATGATATCTGATTCGATTCCATTACGAATGTTTGGAATGCAAACTGCGAGCATATAAATGTATTTTTCTTTCATGTAATTCAATGTTTATTTGAAAATAGCTGTTTCGAATGAGTATTTTTGTTAATTTTTGTATAGAGTTAATTTTTGAAATTGATTGCTTCCTTCCTTTTTTTTGGAAAATTCCCAAATTTTTTGTATCAAGATGAAGAAGGCCAAAAACTTTCTTTCCCAAAAATATATCTTCGTTTGCTACCCATAACAACAGTACTGAATTCATTATATTTTTTTCAGAAAATGGGATCAATACCTCAACTCTCAATTGTTAAAGGGCCTACTCGAAGTCTTCAAATTAACACACTTCACGTTATTTTCGAAAATATCGCAACAGGACAATATAAAAATAATACTGCGCTTATATTCGAAGGTAAGTTGGAGAAGCACTGATATACAGGGTGATATACAGGCTGCGAGGGGATTATACGAACGCTGAGAATTGCAGGAGTGGTAAAAATGTGGCAGTTTAGTTTTTTCGGTATTGTTGAATAAGAACAAACAATTGACTCGTTCGGGATTTCTTAAATTTCAGAATACAATTTTGCATTCACGAAGATATTGAAAATCTGCCCGTACTTTGAGTCAATAAGTCACATTAGGCCTTCAACAGGCCATGAAACTTTTTTGTTCTAATAGAAGTTATTGCCCAACTTGGACGAATCTCAACTGTGAAATACCGACCTGTATTTTACAATAATCACTTTTGCTGGTATCTTTTACTTTGGCATTTTTTCGGATTACCTTCATTCAAACTTAAAATTTGAATTAACATGATGAAGTCAATTACATCACACTTTTTTATGTACGGATCAATATTTTTTATACTTTTTGAGAGTTTCTTTTTAATAATTGACTTCCTTGAGAGGACCTACCGCAATTGTTAGTATGAGTGAGGAACAAAATTTCTCTTCGACTAAACAAAATACTTGCCTGCTCTTGTGAGTGAAAAATATCACAAATATACCTGAAATATGATATTCCTCCGTTGAAAGGATATAAGGAAATATAT
>WOGN01005419.1:0-13225 GCA_015342105.1 Leptinotarsa texana
TGGCAGAGAAAGCGGTCAGATCAGACGCGAACATTCCTTATACGCCGAAGAAGCGAAACGAGAGTTCGAAAAAAGATCGGCAATGTTGCCGCAACATAAAACGGGCTCTAGCCCCTGTTCGAGTTAGTCTGTATGGAGAAAGCGAACTGTTAACACATTGTGCAGATAAACGTGTGTAAATAAATTAGTTACGTAAATATTGTAAAAATAAATTAGTTTAAACATTTAGTGCTTTAATTCGTTACAATATCAAATCGAAAGATTGATTTGAAAAATAAAATTATTCACTGAAAAAATATTTTTAGTCCAATAATATTTTTAATAAAATTTCAAAACAAAACATCAAGACTGAATTGTTTTTTGAAATAATTACTGCAAATTTTCTCTTCGAAACAAATTTTACAGCTGTCCGCCCTCTGTTGAAGACTTATAATACTAGTGACTAGAACTTAAAAAATAATTTTGACAATAAATCCGACTAAAAAGTGAAAAATACATATAGTTTGAAAAAACTAAAAAACACGCTTTTAAAGAACATCGAACTAAAAAGTTAAAAATATTTTTCTACCCGCTTAAAAAATAACGAACAAAAAATACTAGTATTATTGTGAAAAAGCATGGGCGCTGTGTACCATATTTTTCTATATCAGACGCCCTTCACTTTTTTCACAATAATACTAGTAGTTTTCGTTCGTTAATTGTTTTAAGCTTATTTAAAAAATATTTTCAACTTTTCAGTTTGATGTTCTTTAAAAAGTTTTTTTAAACTATATTTATTTCATTCAATATCTTCTGTACTTTATTCGACAGTGCACTTCCGCAAGATGATGGTGCGAACCTCCTTGAAACAAAGAAAACGTTGTTCTTTGTTGAAATTTTCACATAAAATTATGTTTGTCAGTTTAATAAACACACTTCCAAAATGTCTGCTGTAGAAGTTTTGGCTCAATCAAAATGAAAATGGCCGATAGCCAAAGACGAAGTAAATTTCGGGATTATGTCATATTTGTGTAAGGTAAGAAATGAGGCAAAGGGAAAATTATCAACTTCTTGCCTGTAAACTTCATCTTATTTCGAAGGGACAATCAGTCTTGTATATCCAGCGAATATGTTTGTTTATGTCTAAAATATGTTTATTTTCCTTAACCAGCTGTCGCATCCCTACGAACGGCAACCCTCAGAAATCGAAACTTGTGCCAGCTAAGGTCTAACGAGGTCTTACCTTTCAACGTGCGATTCCTAACACGGGTTGGGCGATAGCAAGTGAAAATCGAGCGTTCAGCCTGGGGCTTGAACCATCGATTCACATATCGGTCGATTGACTGAGTGAACAAGTGAACATCAAACCCGCCCGGCTACCGAACGACCGAATAAAATGAATAATTGCTGTAGTGTGTTCAGCTGTGAGGAAGTACTGTTGAATGAGTTTTTAATTTTTGGTTGAGAGAAATTGGATGAAACTTCGGGAATTTTATTTCAATTTTGTCAACTTCTTACCTTTGGTACTTAGAGTGTTATTGCGTGTTCCCTACTGAATAGCAACAGATACTTGAATGATCGAGGCTACGAATCTTTAAGGATTTCCTAGAGTTTGATGTTCAAAATATTGGACGTAGATGTCGTTAGCTCCGTTTTCCTCATGAATACTTCTTTTTTTCAATTTATTCCTTGTTATCCTGAAGAATTTTGGCCAGGAAATTGGCAATATATTGGCAAATTTAAAACCATATTGAAGTGTATTTCTTGATATCAACAAAAATCGTTATTTCTTTGAATTATATTCAATTTCTTCGAATCAAAATATGTTTTGGCATCAAACATCGGTGGACAAGCTCCTAGATTTTAGATAGTTTTTATATTTTAAGTTCTGCAAGATTAGGAACCTGCAGATTTCTTTCCAAAGCTAGTACGAGCAAGTTCTCATTTTTCATCAACGAGTTCCTTGAATTTGAAAACATTTTGCACAATACATTTCTTTTTTTTGCGTGATAATATATTGTTGTAATCGTTCAAAATAGCCTTGGATGAAAGCAGGCCTTCAGCTGTTTTTTCCTGCATCGACCCATTGAACGAAATATACTTTTCAGATGGCAGTACCATTAGTAATAACAGTAATTTCCCAACACAAAATAAAAACCCAAATCGTCAACAATAGAGTTCCACCTTCGTGTCCGCCCAGACCAATATGCTCGACAATAAAAATAATAATAATTAAGCGTACGGCAGAAACCGCATAACATGCAGGCCGGAATACGGGCAAAAAACGCAAAAAAAATCAAAACAGCCGAGACAGGTGAGATCGAGACGGTGCTAACAGATGGTAACTGTGTCGGGGGATGTACCGTGTGGCACCCAATACCGGTGGTATCCTTTTTTTCCATCGGGTTACAATCAGGGCCGTTTCCTGTTTTTCGAAAACGCGTGAGAAACTGGCGGCGGATGTTCGTAAGAGGTGATCGGTTTCATGTTACCCACTGGGAAAAGATGTGGGTATCAAAAATAGTGTGTTGATAATTCACTGAGTGAAATTTATAATCTGTTTTAAATCTGTTTTTCCGTTAATCAGCTGTCGCCCCCATACGAACGACAACTCTCAGAAGTTGAGAAACTTGTGCGAGCTAAGGACTAACGAGGTCCTACCTTTTAACGTGTGATTCCTAACACGATTGCAGAATAATTCCAGCTTCAACCAGATTTATTCTCTCGAGAAAAATATCTGGTCGAGGCGAGAATCGAACCCACGGTCTTCCAATCGTGAGTCGGGCGCACTACCACTAATAATAATAATAATCTAGTAAGCCTGATGTTACGAAAACACAAAAGGGTCAATTTGAAATTTCAATTACAATACCGAAGTTTTTAGTTTCGAGTTCAAGGTCGAAATTTCGACATTGAACTCGAAATTATTCTGAGATTATTGTCGTAATTCTGGAATGAATGTTAATTCGAATTTAAATTTGGAATTTCGAAATCAAAGTCAATATATTCAGAGATTGAAGTCGAGGTTTCCAGTCGTAATTTCGGATTTGAAACGTATTACTGAGAAAATGATCAAATTATTGCACTTTCTAAATATATACATATGTTTTCTATTTTACTGAAACAATTTAACATTGAAAAACTGCCTGTGGATAGGTATATAATGGGTATTCCATCGAAAAAAGGTATGTTTGGGGGCAGAGTTCCATACATGAGAACAATACTCTAAAGAAAGTCTGATTTAACCTTTACAAAGCATCAAAAGTTGCTGAGGTGTGTACAGTTTTCAGGTTAGGAACAGTGTTCCAAGCTTTTGAGAAACAGCCTTTGCTATTCCAGTGACATGATTGAGCCACAAGACATATTGGTGTCCATTTCAACCCCAACAGACTTATCGAATAGGAAAGTGGAATTGTCCAACTTGACTTTAATATATCCCGTTCGGAGACATTTATCTTTTTGGAGAAAACCAATGCCTGGGTTTTTGCGGCATTGAATTGAACCTAGTTACATTCATCCCAATTCGAAATTACTTCTAGATATTCATTAAGATATGTAACATCCTTCTGCCGATGGAGATGTGCATCCGCAGCCAATGTCCTGGAAACCAAATGTAATGACGAGACAAGTATGCTGTCGTCAGCATAGCAATATATTGCATTCTTGTTTTTTCCAATGAATCATTGATATAAAATAGAAAGACGGTTGAAGACAATAAAGATCCCTGGGAAACTTTAACGTTGATGGTGGAAGTATTCGAGAGATATCCATCGACGGCCATTTGCAGGGATCATTCTCTCAGAAAGCTGAAGGGACATACATAAAATTGATACAACAAGCCATAGTATCCAAGTTTGGCCTGCTAACTCTCATACAGCACACGGTCAAAGGTTTCAGAAATATCAAGCGCAACAGCTTCTGTTCCTCGATCACATTAATCCAAATATGGGTGACATAAGATAGAAGATCGCCTGTTGATCTTTGTATCCGAAAGCCATATTGATGATCGCTCAAGATGTTGAACCACTCCAAATATTTGAGGATATGGTAGTTTACGACTTTCTCCATGATTTTTGTTTTCACTGATATCATAACGACTGGTCTATTTGGAAGATTGTTCTTGCCCTTTTTGGTAATAGGTTAAACGCAAGCAATCTTCCAGTAAGGAGAAAAAGCCCCTTTCCACCCCTTTCCACCCCTTTCCACCCCTTTCTTATAAGATACTCTGCAAAATGCTGGTACGAGTTTATTTGCGCACTTTTTTGGTACGATGATTGGTACTTCATCAGGGCCAGATGCCTTGTTGATATTAAGTTGTTTTAAAATTCGCCTGACTAGACGCTGTCAAAAAGTAATTTCCGTCATTGTGGATTCTAGTGTGGGAATAATGGATGGTGCCTTTTCCAGAAAATTGACTGTGGAGTGGGACGCAAATTGTTCAGCTAGTAGATTTGCTTTTTCTATGGCTGTTGTTGCAATTGAACCATCCTCCTGTGTTAGAGGTGGAATTGTGAATTTCGTAAAGTTCTGAATAACAACTTTAGCTACCGACCAGAAGGATCTAGACCCGTTAGGATTAGCATGCAAATTATCCCCAATTCTCTGATTGTGAAGTTCTTTGCTTTCATTCATCCTGAGTTTGCAGCTGTTGCGAGCATTAACAAACTTAGTTCGATTTTCGTAACTAGTCGGGACTGTCGGTAGATTTTTGAAGGCGACAGCTTGCTTTTTCTTGAATCAAGGTTAGCCGTTAAAAGGCCGTTTCATTGAAAATGGAATATGTGCATCCATGGATGATAGAATAACTTCCGTGACTTCAGAAGCGCAAGTTGTTGAATCTTTAGAGCTGAAACAAACATTTGACCAAGGGAAATTTCGGAAATGGTCTTGAAGATCCTCCCATTTAGCTGATATATGTAAAGCCAAACTTTGCGCAGCTCAGATTGTTCCCTAACATTCTTCGGTAATTCACTCAACACTGAAATGAGTTTGTGATCAGAAGACCCCAATGGAGACCTTACGGTAACTGTGTAAATTTCTGAATTGGTTGTTAGGTATAGATCCAGAAGACCAGCATATTCTACATCACGGTCAGGAATTTTGGTTGGCTCATTTATAACCAGAGTAATTCCTCTGCTTAATGCAGCCTCAGCCTTGCGACCTTGTTTGTGGTTGAAATTGGAAAATTTGAACCATTCGATGTTGTGGACATTGAATTCACGGAATATAACAATTTCGGCACTGGGATGATTCATTTGCAGAAAGTCAATGGTGTTTGCAAGTGAAGAGAATAGTGCCTTATATTGTGTATCGCTAGGGGGTCGATAAACGCAGCATATGAATTTGGTGATCTACTGTGATATTATTTTAAACTACAAAACATCAAAGTTTCGGGGTTCCAGCATTTCCTCTCATTGACAGAAGATAAAAGACAAAAAGGACTATTTGAGGACTATTTGATTGCAGATGTTGGTGCACTGAGTTTATATTTGAGTTTTGTCCTCTGATGTTGCAGCAATCGATTTTGAAGTTGCTAGTGGGCCAATTGCAGTACCCATGCTATGATGTTAGGAAGACCCTGCTGGCTGATGCACTTGATTTAGCCCCCACCTGGAGTTGCGATTGGGGAGCTATTTTACCTCCGGAGTATTTTGACCCTAGAAGCGCCATCATGTATTTTTTCGTATATTCCCACCCTTGAAACCGGAAACAGAAGCAACGAAACGTCAGCTCACCATCTACAACGGAATTCAATTGAATAATTCTGGTAGAATAGGTATATTTTGAAATAACAAATATAATGCAATATGATTTCTAGAAAATCCGGCAATTCATGAATATGGTAATTCTTGGCATTTTATAATCAGTGAATAAATTCTTGTTGGTCGTTCAAGAAAAAATTTTAATGTCTATGTTCATTGACCTCCTGATATTCCAGCAGGTTCAAGTAGAAGCTGAAATCGTGGTTGTTCTCTAAATTTCAAGTCCTTCCTACATAAACGATACACATTTTAGCTTGCAGACTCCTGATTTGTTATCTTTGTCCATATTTCAGTTGTTGTTCTTTATGCGTCTACCCAAGGAGTTACCACTCTTATGGTATGTTAATGTTTCATTTTGTTAGTAGTGTTTATATTTTTTATTTTGATTTTGGCCTGTTTGGAACTTTTTGTCAAGGATGAGATGAATCATGTTCGGGTTGGAGTTGTTCTTTATTACAAATTGTTTTATCATATTCAATTCATTATCGAAATTCTCCCTGCACATCAAGAAACTGATAAATCTGTCAATTAAGCAACAGCTCACCAAAGCATGACATGAAAAATTCCAAAGGGGCCTGTAATCAAGTACATTTTCACATCGAAAATAACACTTACATCTATAAAACACACACATACATAAAAAATCGTCAGCTAAGAGAAAATACATTAAAAAACATAGAGACATATAAAGAACAACAAGTCAAACATGTACGAAGAGAACAAATTAGGGCTCTTGTAACTAACATGTGGATTGTTCCCAAAAGTGGGTATAGGAGAGTTCACAAGAAATTCCAAAACAAGAATTTCAGAACATTAAAGAATTTTGGAACTGAAGAGAAAAAATCCACCAATGTTTGATATATTTTCACATAAAATTTCAAAAATTAACATATTTATAATTTACCAGCCACTGATGAAAATGTTGAGAGAGTGAACGCAATTGTTATGGAGAATCTTGGAATCACTATTAGAGAAGTTGCTGAGTGTGTCAGCATGAAAAAAACCGTCGCCTGAGCATCCCTCAGGAATGGTTTGATGACGTAAATGGCCATCCAGATTTGCTTGAAAGATTCGTAAATGGTGACGAATCATGGGTATATGTTTATAACATCCAAAGCCCAATTATCCCAATGAAAGAGCCAAGACCAAAAAAATACGCCAAGTACGATCAAATTTCATTGTTTTCTTCGATTTCTGTGGCGATTCGCATCAAAAGTTCTTGCCACATGGTCGTACGGTCAATAAGGAGTACTACTTTTAAGTAATGCGCTGCTTGCGAAAAGCAATGTAAAAGAAACGTCCGGTATTGTGGAAAAACAATTCATGGCTTTTGCATCACAGTAATGCACTTGCTCTCTCATCATTACTTGTTCGTGATTTTTTGGACAAAAACAACAACGTAGGTTATCATGCCTCAGCCACCAGATTTTCCCCTGTGACTGTTCCCTGTTTCCGAGATTGAAGAGACTCATGACCGGGCGGCGTTTAACGACGTTTGAGAAGATCAAGAACGAATCGCTGAGAGGCGTTCAAGTCTTCGTCTTATTGAAACATACCTATTTACTTCGCACCTCCTTTTAAGTCTATCCAAACTGCCTTCGAAATTATCATTCAGTTCATTACTGTTCATTAGCAAACGTTCTAAATTCTTCTTCAATGTCAATAGGAGCTGAGTCATTCAAATACATCAGAAAACACATTGGACCGAGGACAGAACCCTGAAGGACCCCAGTAGTCACTGACTTGGATATGGAAGTCACGCTATTGACGAAGACTACTTGAATACGATATGACAAGTATGGTCGAAACAATTTCAGAGCAACATTAAAAAAATAAAAACGATAAAAACTATTGTTTTTATCGAACGAAATTTCTGTGAGAACAGTTGACATTTTATGACCTCACCGGATGGACTACATACAAATCTCGAAAAACTGCTCCAATTCAATTTTACTGTTACTCTGCCGCGGATTACGAAATAATGGTGTATTATAGATCAAATTGAACGGGATCTTTTACGAGGTATCCTCCTCAAAAGTTCGCAAATTATTGAGCGAAATAATAATTCGGGTAATTTGCTACCCGTGATACACCTGTAGCTTTCAACATGCAATAACGTACTTACATGAATCGCCGTAATTGGAAAAAATGTGAGGAAAAACTCTGATGTCGCCACCTTCTGAAAGAAACATCTGCCACTGAGAAAAAGCGAGTATATTTTTGGATCGTTGATTACGTAAATACGACCGGCGTGGCATAATATTTTTATGTTTCGTTCATCTTATACCAGTCCACTAGGTATAGAGTTGTAAAATATGTTTATATTTGCTGGTCGTCTCAATTTAATTCGCGTTTACAAAATAAAATATTAACTTTTTTAATTCAACTTATTTGTTTGTATAAAGTAATACAAATCATGAAATAATGAAACAAAAAAATTAATTGGTGTCCTGGTCGATTTTATAGATTCCAGTGGCGCATTTGTTTTTTTAGTTGAGGGAAAACCCGGAAAAACCTGCAGCACCACATCATCTGAGGATCTTGATGAGCTTATGTTCTCTCATTTGTAAAACAAAATGTAGAGTATCTCCAGAGGCTCCAATTAATTCAAGACATCGCCAGAACCCTTAGTGACACGAATATCGTCAAATTGAAACCAGTCTGTTGGTCTTTGGCTAATGCGTAATAAGGGCCAGATTCAATGCCATAACCACACTGAACAATGATTGCAAGAAGATTATAATAGTGGTCTGCTAGATTGAAGTGTTCATCTATTTCGAACCTTCGTAAGAGTTTGGTGCTTCAGTCAGAGGTTGAGTCATGTTTGAAAATCATCAATGTCATTATCAGGTTGACTGGTGCCTCAGCTATACTTGTTTTCTTATAATAGTCAGTCAGTTTGGCGTATGTTTGGCAATACCGTTGATCACCTCAAGCATAAAAGTTTATGCTTGAGAAAGCTATTGCATAGCGAAACACGTGACGCGGTTTCTGTAAAACCTTTTCTAGTGAAAATCATACAATAAATTGTATTAATAATCAGTTTTTTTATTCTAGTTCATCATTAAAACCTTTTTATTGAAATTCTTCGTCATGAACAACATTTGTAAAATGCTATTCATGTTTCTTAAATTAACTAATCCAATTTTCTTCGCAAGATTTTCAGAACAACTATCTACTGATTCGTAAGAAAGAACATGTTTTACAGAATCTGTATCAGCTGCAATCGATCCTTCCAACTGATGAAGAGTTTCGTAGAGGGATCGATTCTGCTCTTGCTTCATGAAGCTCTTTCCTTGAAAAGTAACCAGAACCACGAGGACCGCAGCTCATATTTGGGGGTAAAAATGACCAAAGTCCATTTACCGCACTGAAAAAAAAGAAGGTGGATCAATCACTTGGGAATCAACCTTAAAAGGAGACGGATGAATATACACACATCTCGGCTTGTTTCAAAGATATTTTAGTTCTACGTTTATATACCTACTGGAATTCATTTTCCAGAAAATTACTTTATGTGACAGGCTGGTACTTGGTGTATTAATAGGCTTCATTCGCTATATACTCTCCTGAAAATCATCATACCAAACCGATGGAAACATTTCCAAAAATTATTTTCCAAATTTCATAAAGATATATTTTCTCAAATTGATAGAGGTAAATTTTTAGGAGAGAAAAAAAGGTTTTGGCATTTTAATTCTTTCTTTATCTCTATACAAAAAATGTAAGAATTTTTTTTTTCATTTTCAACAATTGTTTTATCATTTTATCGGTTTGAAGAAAATAGCATATAACAATTCTCAGATGCTACCTGAAAATGTTAAAAATCATTATTGATTTGTATTCAGAACATGAAACAAATATGGTGGCAGCTGTGTTTTGGAGTTTGAGCATCAATAAAATTTATTATTGAGTAGAAATCTATGACACAGATATAAATGGTTCATGTATATCCATTGGTAACTTCAACAACAGCTCTTTTGAAGGTTGAACTCGTATTTAATCTACATACTACAAAACTGTCCCAAACTCAAAGGTTCCAATATTAAAATTGCCAACGATAAAACAGACTTACATGAAGCAGGAAATAAATACCAAGAAAATTTTTTCTAAACACCAGAAAAACTAGTACCAAAAGATATTATATCAAAAAAATAAACTTTTGGTTGGCAATACAGTTTATACTGTAGAGGAATTAGAAAATATTAAATGATATCATACAAAAATTCGATGGTATGCCATCGACACCACCTGATGAGAAAATGAAACACAACGAAACAGTATTTGTGGAAGAGAAACATCTAGTAACCGAGCATATGACATAAGACACAGAAGCGAAATCGAAGTAAAGACACTTCAGAGAACAAAATCACACCAACATCTCAAGCAAATCCATGTAGGCTCACGAAAACTTGAGAAATAACTTGAGAATTTGTATAAAATATCAAAATATAACATGATATATAATCAGAGTGATTTCAATCAGAATGATGGAGTAGTGATATAGAGTAATTACAGTTCATTTAATCTGTTCTAAAATTCACATCTATCTTGATTTTTTTTTAATTCTGAGGACAGATACTTTGGTCTCCAAAACATGAATATGAGTATCTATGCTCTCATTATAGGTAAAATTATACATATACATACAATTTGCTGAGTGTAGGCCCACAACACTTAGGCCACATGTGACCCATAGCTCATCGTCCATCCTGTCCTTTCCAGGAAGGTGGACAGGTCATTAGGAGACATCTCCTTTATTTCGGCAGGTGTAGGTCAAGACTCGCCGAACACACATTTTCTTATTAATGACAACTCCGGGCACTCCCATAGGACAGGGCTGACAGTTTCATCTTCCTGCTCACACATACTGAATATATGTGTGACCACTAGCCCCATATTAAGGAGGTGTTTCTGTAGTTGACAGTGGCCAGTCAGAAAGTCGGGTGTCACGCGTAGGTTTTTCCTGGTCATCGCTAGATATTTCTTCGGTACCAGCTTCCCAGGGTCCCCTAGGGTGATCCTAGAAAGTCTGCATTCTTTGATTTCATCCCATCTCTTTAGGGATTGAACATAGATGTGACGTTTGGATAGTTCCGCAATTCTTGAAGTCATCAGGCCGTGGGTGTCACTGGGTGCCTAAATTCTTAGTCCAGCCGCTTTCTTAGCTATAGAGTCGGCAATGCGATTACCTTTACTCCTGTCGTGCCCTTCAATCCACCTCAGGATATTATCAGGTTATTACCTACCGAGGTTTTGGCTAAATCTTGGTGGCACTCTAGTACTAACTCTTAGGTAACACGTAGTCGATCCTCTATCAGTGCAGATTGTTATGCATATTGCATTTGTAGCATCTTACTCTGTGTTCTGTTTTATTTGTATTTTGTAGGGTTTATTAAACACAAACCTAAGTTCAATTGAACCACTGACTGCCTGCAGCAGAGGTTGGGCAGGCAGGTTCTTGCCATAGGCTCAGCCTCAATTGACCCATTTCTACCGCGAGGTTTACACCAGCCATGCGCAATCGTAACATGGCCATTAACGCAACCTTCTTAACGTACAGGTTCAGAGTGATCATACCATGAATGGCACATCTTTCTTCGTCAACAATTTGGGTTGTTCCAAACCTGTTGTTTCATTTCATTTTTGTCTTCAAATTCAATTCGGACCGATGGCTAATTAAAACCAGCCCAAAATGAAAACCTTATTTCCTCTTCCCTTTCCTATACAATTCATATGTCCTATTTATGTAAAGCGATGATCCGGAAAGGATCATTAAGTCATTTGCAGCTCTCACTGCAAATGCATACTCTGAAGCCATTCGCCTTATTAGAGAATCGAACATCACTTGCAACCTTGATAGCCTGTAACATCGAAGAAGGGTTGGAGATTTGTCTTCCTTCTACAGACGCTTTCACGTGAAGTGTTTAAGTGACTTGGCACATTTGATTCCACCAAGAGCGGTACACAATCAGAAATACACGACGGACTCTGGCTGCTTATCATTTTAACGTTCAACTCAGTACACCCCGAACTCTTTTATTTGGAGAACTGCGTTCATGTGGAATATGCATCCTGAGAATGTTTTTTCGAATGAAGTTAATCTCCAGCGATTCAAATGCAATGTGAATCGCTACTTTCGCACAGGCACCACTCTTAGATCGCCTTAAGGATTTTCTTATTTCAAGGATTTTCTTGTAGTGTTTGTGTTCTATCCTTGAAACCAGAACAACCAAATCAACTCCAATAACCTACTATTATCACTAGCAGTTCATTTAAGCTGCAGGAAAATATTGATTGAAAAAGAGTAATTTAAAATTTGTGATTTTTGTTTTCAAATTCTATTTTGATCGAAGGTACATTAAAACCACTTGAAAAAAAAATGTCTCCTCTGTTCCACTGTCAATACGAGATATTTGACCTACTTATATAAAACTCTATCTGAGCTGAAAAAGGCCATTAGAACGGAAGGAAATCGAAGGTATACAATACCGAATCCGATATCGTAAAGGGATAGAATGTTCCTCAGACCAATTTCTCTCCAATATGTTATGCCTGACCTGTCCCATTGTTAAAATTATGCGGTTGTTTGCTTGAGATTTCCTAAACGTAGTGTGGGAATTTATATTTATTTTTATCTCATCAGAAAAAGATTGAATGGTTCATTTTGGGTTGAACTGATGTATGAAGGGAATTACTTGGGAATTCATGATTGAGTATTCATTATTTTTAAAACTTTTCAAAATCCTATATGGAAGGGATTGAATTGAACAGTTGTATGAATATTTTACACGAACTGTCATTATGATGAAGCAGATGTCTTCTTTCAGTAAAATAAAGTCCAAAAGTGTTTACAAGAATGAAGTGAATCGTCCTTATTCAAAAAATTCCTGTTTTCACCAGAAATTTATAGAAGTTGAGGATGATATTGGAAGTGTATCTTGTATCAATATTGTATTGTATAATGATCAAGTTTTCCAGAAATTTTCGGAGTTTGCTTCATCCACACATATATCGTTTCTCTATTTCTATATTTTGAATGATATTCTGATCAGTAATGCGAATTGTGCTCAATATTCTGGAACGATGATTTCTAATTTATTTTACATTCATTTCAAATATTTTCATGCTATTTTATTGGGTACACATTCTATTATTATTTCCATTCTCTTTTCCATTCCACCACTTGGAAAAGAAAATGTTTTTCAATTCCAAAATTTCCATAATCCAAATTGAAAGAAAACAGTCCGAATTCGAAATCGTCCCCATGAAGTTCAACAGAAACTGAAAACTGATTAATGCAAATCCTTGAGGCCTTCAAGAATCAAGAGCAGATTTCATCGATTTAATTAAATGTGTCCGTCCTCTGGATGAATATCTAGATCAAAGATACCAAAGCAATTTCCGTTGCAATTTTCATGTTTTCCGTTATGTTCGCAATTCAACTTTGACCCCAACCCAAAACTGATAATGCAAAATACCAC
>WOGN01005420.1:0-13223 GCA_015342105.1 Leptinotarsa texana
ATAGCGAAGAAGAATTTTGATTTTTCTAGCAATTTCGTTGGCCTCTATTAGTTTGTAAATATATGTTCGACGAGAATTCGGTGTGATTATTTGTGTTATCATTGTATTTTAAAGTTTTCGACTCGGAAATTAACTACCTTGAATTTTGAAGTTTTTCATAATTGCCCATGGTGGAAAAAGTCAGTTGAGATAAATTTTTCATGGGGTGATCAATTGCTATGATTGTAAGAATAAGTAACTGAAAAACTACCACTGAAAAATAATATGCCGACGCCTATGTGAAAGCGGGAATTCCTTCTCTGTGCTGTTCCAATTGGTATTGGAAATACTATACGAGTTTATAGCGGGATATCTCAAATTATCAGATACTTATCTAATTTTGACTGAGATGACTGGACTAACCAGAAATTAATCATTCAAAAAGCCTGCTTGAATGGATTTCCAAAATCATTTTTGTAGCTGGGTTGGTACAACTGTTCTCGAAATTTACGCGGAGATTAATCGACATCCGTTATTCGGTTTGATATATTATCAATTCGTTAATGAACCTCAAACGTATTTTATGATTTTTGCATTGGATGAATATATTGAGCAAAGAATTTTTTTCAATTATTTTTATCAAAAACACATAAGTATAAGTAAAAGCGGTGTAGATGAGAAGATTTTCCTCGCTCTGGTCGGCCATCAACATCTCAAATGTATTTAATACTGCCATAGTAAAGGAAATGGTAATTGAAAATCATCGTTTCAATTCTGAGAGAGCCGCTTGAGTGTCCACGTCTCACGAATCAAATCGTACAATTCTGAACGATTTTTTAGGCGTGAAACACATCGCCGTTGGTCTAGTACCAAAAGACCCGAATTTTCTGCAGAAACTCAGTCGCGTAAAAGTCACCAAAGACACGTTAGAATGAGTCATTTTTGACCCTACAATCATCAAACGCAATGTAACTGGTGATGAAACATGACTGAGTTGAGTTCGTGAAGATCAAATCGTGAGGTGTAGTTTTTGAAATTACTATGGATCTTCAAGTAACGAATCAATCAGATATTTGTTTACATTGTTTTCTGCCTAGTAAAGATTGTTGTGTCTCTTGGAAAAATAAATGAACGTCTTATAGTTTGATATTATATGACCCAGAAAGATCATATTCACCAAAAATTTCAAATCAATAATCGTTCTCATTGAATAATTCAGTATTAGCTGACATGAACTCGTACATTTCAATAGGATTCAAAACAAGTTTTCCATTGAAATTTGATTCAAATTTTGTTATTTATATTTCAACTATTCTAGAAAAGGAACTCTTTCATCAAGGTTCATTTGTTAAAAAAATTTGTTAAAGAGAATACTATGAATCACACTTAATCACCTTAATGGCAATGAAGTGAAAAGATTTTTCTTGGTATTCATAATCTCAGAGTGATTTTCAACAGTGTCGTAGGTACGGGAATTGACTTTTCCGAACAAAAAAAATTATACGCCTATGGATTTTTCCCGAAAAATTTTTTTGACTTCTCTTTCGATTTGGGGTGAAAAAAACCCTCCCAAGTTTATTAAAATACGTTTTTGGGTGAAAAAATAAAATCGCTTCCGAATTGTACTAGTTTGAAGTAGACTAACATAATATATATGATTCCAAATGTCTAAAAAAAAACAAATATAATTGAAAAAATTAAAATAAAGCTGAAAATAAAAAATGTATCAAGCAATGAATAGGCAAATAAAATTACAATAAAATGAACGTCAACAAATAATTGAATAATTGACGAAGACAACTGTAGATACCATCAGTCGAAACGTCGTGGTGTAACTTGATTTGGAATCTTCTTTACTTGATTTCATTTTCAATAGTTCAATTTTTGATCTTTTGCTCATTCTTATTTTATTGTAATTTCATTTCACGTTTCAATGCTTATTATAATTGTTATTTCAGCTATTCATTTGATTTTTTTTATTTGATCTCTTCTTTCAAAGATTTCAAGTCATATTAATCATATTAGACAATGGGAGTCCAAACTACTAAAGTTCACCATGAAACATTGTTAAACACTTTGAGAAAAACCGAGAAATTATAGAAAAAATGTATTGTATTGTAGTAGTGACACTTGATTAAGCTGCACATTTTTTGATAGAGAAAGAATTTTCCAATTCAACATTCGTTCAATTACCTACTTATTTATTGTTTAAAACGGTTTCGTTTGCCCTTTTTGTTTGTTCTATTATTAATTCATCTGTTTGGGTCAAATCTAGTAATTGACGTTTTACTTCCTTTCTGTTGACAGATTGATCTGATATTTGCTACACATATTTAGTACAATTCAATGAAGCAGCCTTTTTCCTGAGAATAGTACAGCGAACATGTCACGAGAGGCAGCACTAGTAGTAGGGACAAACATAAACTATTCACATGTAAAACAGTGTTATTTACGTAATATTAATTTATTATTTGAAAATATAAATCTGATATAAAGAATTATTTTGTGTTGGTAAAATGCCAACAAAGCATTGCTGTTTTGCGAATTGTACGTCGGATAATTGATATCTGGAAGAAAACGTGTTTTTCATACGATTTATTAAACCTCATTAATAAGGTTAGATGTAAGAAATCAATAGATGCTTTGAGCATATGTATGCTCTAAACATGAAATGAATAGTACATTTCTCATAGTTAATCACCATTGATTAAAACGAGATATAACCTCAATCGTTTATTAAATCATATTCATTTATTATATTCAATCATTAAATTTATTTCATTATCATCTATATTCGATTCAAATAAATCTGAAATTCATAATTACTTTAAATTTTTTTATTACAGTTTGAATCTACCGCGACTCGTTTACTAGAATCTGTGTACTAACCTGTCTACTGATTATTAATTCACTTTTTTTTCAGTTACTTCAAAATTACGGCTTGCAAACCAACGTTTTACTGTTACAACATTGTTATGCTTTACAGTTGCAAATGTTAGTTTTGCTCTAGGAACATTTTCTTCTGTTACAAACATTCTTTTTCAATTGTACTCTACCATATGTTTATATGAGAATTAGGCAGTGTTTGTCCCTACCGAACTACTAGCGCTGCTAGTGAGTGATTTTTCGTACTTCAGGAAAAAGGTTCATTCTGTATCATTGTAAATCCAAGACAGCAGCAGCTACAAAATAGATTATATATTTTTTCACAACTACCCAATGCAAGTATTAAATGACAGGGCTTGACGAGTAGAATGAAAAAACACTTTGAAAAAGATGCAAATTCAATATGGCCTCAGCTACAAAATGGCGGACTACATATAACCTTGTAATACTGGTGCACTAAATGAACTGAACAGAATGGAAAGAATTGAGTAACAAGAAAATGTTCAATGTTAAACGGTTTTATTTAAAAAAAAAATACAATAATAATGTAGCCAATGTAATTCGAAAGGTCTTAGGTATCGGTCATCATACCACTCTTCCCAACAATCCACAGTATTGATCAGATAAAAAAATAAGAAAATCGGGGGGCGTAGTATTCACATATTTACTTAGGTCACGCTACACTCAACCATTTTATTATTTTTCATCTGACCAATACCGTAAATTACTGAGAGTGGTGTGATGACAGCTACCTAGGACCTTTCGAATTATTTTTTTGTTTTTAGTACATTATCTACAGCACTATTGTATTTTTTTTCAAAAAAAAATCGTTTAACATAAAATTTTCTCTAGTTACGTTAAATGTTTGTGTACTGGTGAAATAGAGACTGAATATGAGGTAAATCAAAAATTGAAGTAGGACAGAGTTTTATACAGTGCTTTAATGATTTCTGGACAAAACAAGGAGTTGGATATTTTTCACTCAAAAACGATATGTCACAGAAAAAACTCCTATAGTGCTCTCATTTGAAAGTTAACGGGGGATTCCAAAATATTTTTCATTTGAAAACATTTGATCTACCTATAGAAAATATCGAAGTGGAAGAATTGATTTTGTTTTGAAAAATGGGCTGCTTTATTAATTGGTTAATTACTTATTCAAAAACTTGAGTATGAACAAATTCAATACAATACAATTTTTTATTAATTTCTTGAACAATACAAACTTTTTATAGAATAGCCTGTATATTATATAATTTAAATAATTGACTCTATTCAGTCGGTGTTTCATTCAATCGAATAAAATTCAAAAAAAAACTTCAGAAAGGAAGTTTCAAATTGATAAACACACACAAATTAAAAAAAAATAACTAAAATGACAAATTGTTTACTTGTAAGGGATATGTTTTCCTGAGTCTTGATCAATGTACTCCTTGGCTAATCCAAAGTCAATGATGTAGATAATTTTGTCTTTTTTATTCCTAGACCTTCCCAAGAGAAAATTTTCGGGTTTGATATCCCTGAAAATCAATCTTCTACTGTGAACATATTCCAATCTGGTAATCAATTGATCTGCTATCATCAAAACTGTTTTTAATCTGAATCTTCTGCTGCAGAGGGAGAAGAGATCTTCCAGAGTTGGACCAAGAAGTTCCATCACCAATGCATTGTATCGACCACCACATGTTCCTAAATGGAAAATTTTAGCGATACCTGGAAATGAAAATGTCGATTTCAAAGAACACCTGAATCGGAATAAGTGTTGTACATTCAATTTAAATTGGTAAATGATTTCATGAAACCTATAAATAATGCTGGTATAGGAATCTGAAATAAATTCATTATTTCAGTCATGAGGCATACTCATAAAAACCACCAAATACCTTCAAAGCGAGGTGTGATAAATTCAGTCGATATGAGATGGAAACCCAAGACGTATTAAGGTTGCTAACTTTTTTTTTATGATGTTCAGATATTTGATCGGTTTATACCTGTACTATAGTAAAATAATAAATTATCGACTAGGTAGTTTCCATCATGATTTGTATGTTTGATAATTACCTCAATTGGAAAATGGAAAGGAGCTTCTGATACATAATTCAACATTTATCTTCACCATCTATCAAGAAGTCCTTTGGTTTTTGGATTCAGTACAAAAAGTACCACTTGAAGAAAATGATTTACAACATTCGTCATCGCTCAAAACCCACCTCGATAATCGTTTCTTACGGCAATAGATTTCTTTACAGAATGTGGAGAAAAGGATATGATAATTACTGGATCTAGCCGACTCAAACAGAAAAAGAATTGAAATGTGATGTACCGAAGAAAATATCTAGATTGGGTTGTTATGGAAAAATATCCCTTGCGATTGTTGAAAAAGTAAATTTATATTATGAAGTTACCTTTTTGTTGTTTACTTTCTTATTAATGTAAGTAGAAAAGTTGAATGAATGTTATCCCATTTTTTTAAGGACAAAACATAAGCACTGCAGAAAAATCCTCAAGGCGTTCTCAGAGCGGTTCCTGTGCAAAAGTAGCCATTCACATTGGATTTGAATCGCTGGAAAAACGTTCTTGGGAAGTTTATTCGACTTAAACGCAGTTCTCCAGATGAAAGAGATCTTAAACAGTGAAGTTTGAGATGTACTGAGTCGAACCTTAAAACGATGACCAGTCACAGTTGGTCGCGTATTTCTGATATATACCGCTCTTAGTGGAATCAAATGCGCAAGTCACTTGAACACTTTTCGTGAAAGTATCTATAAAAAACGAAAAATCTCCAATTTTTCTTCGATGTTTCAGACTACCAAGGTTGCATGTGAAGTTCGCGTCTCCGAACTGACGGATGGGTCGATGTTGGATCCAGCAACTTCACGGTATGTTTGGGGGCAGAGTTCCATACATGAGAATAATACTCCAAATGAGATGTGATATGAGCTGGCCCATTTCTCGATGAAAAAATACGTGAAAAAACAAAATTGTCGAATTTAGGACAATACCAATCTATATGAGATACGAGAGCGTCCAATGCATCCCGAAAAACTCCCTGTTTGATATGAATTTTGGGATGGCAACGTCATCTGCACATACTTTTTCGAGAAAGATGTTGGTCAAGCCATCACTGTCAAGGACGAGCACTATAGATCGATGATTACCAACTTATTTTGGCCCGAATTGGATGATCTGGACACCAACGACATGTGTTTTCGACAGGACGGCGCTACCTGCCACCCAGCTCATGCCACGTGGAGGTGACGTGAATAGTCCCCCGGGATCATGCGATTTGACTCCGTTAGACTTTTTCTTGTGTGGTTTCCTCAAGTCTCGGGTGTATGTGAACAAGCCACAAATCATAGTGGTCCTTAAAGCCAACATAACCTATGGCATTGGTCAAATTCAGCCGGATTTATCCGCCAGAGTCATGGAAAATCCGATGCGGATTAGGATGCGCTTCACCCAGAGAAGCTGTGGTGGACAATTCAACGATGTTCTATGCTACACATAGTGGCATCAATAGATCACTCAAACGAATGAAAAATTCAGACATAATTCAGATAGAAAGCGCTAAATGAAAGGCCCTTTATATTGAAAAATTATTCACTTTCCGTATTTCTAACTAACTGTAGGCATTACAAGAAATATAAAGCGGAAAACAATGGGCTTGTTTCATGATTTTTAGTTTATAGTTCACTTGATTGAAATTTCAAATTGAAAAACAGTACACTTCGTTTCAGCTCTCTAAGTACCGTAGTTTTTCTGTAATCAATTATTAAAAATCGAATTAGTAGGCTGGTGACGTCATGGGCCTATTCCCGCTTCTTGTTGAATTGACCAATGGGAACAAAAGAAATAATCAACATTGCCAAGTCGTGAAATTAACGAAGCCTATAATCATCAATTTCGCTATGGAAGTGTATACGAACCCGTTAATGTTTCAATTAATGAAAAATTCTCCACATGGAATAAAATGTACACAAAATATCATATTTGCAAATGAGTTCTATATCTAAAATCAGTACACAAAGTCGAAAGATCACGAAATATTCACCTAAACAATGATATTATGCATCATTTAACAATATAGTTAGGAAAATCAAAAAATATAACATAATAGATTAAAGAATAATTTTAAATATTCAATTCATTCTACAATCCTCAATCCGTACAACTGTTTTTATTATAAAAAAACGTTTCCTACATACATACCTCTTCCTAATATTGCAACTAAATTCAAGCGCGTGTAGGTAATCTGTTGAATCTTCCAAAACTTGAGAAGAAGGTTAAATGAGGTCAAGTATAGACAGCATTGATTGTACTCGAACTGATCCAACAAAAGCTTCTGAGGTAATACCATTAATCGTGTGATAAACTCTAGTGAAGTAAAATGAAAAGCATTTGATTTGTTTTGTAAAAATATTAATTCATTTTGTGTCATACTTTCAGCAACAGTATTAACTCCAGATAATACTTTCTGTGAAGAATACTTGAAGTTGAAATGAAAACGGTTCATCAAATTTAATATTTTCGTTCCCCTTTCATTTATAGTCACTTTTTAAATGATTTCTTTAAAGTCTTGGCAGAGTAAAAGGATTATAGTCCTTTCTTTTCAATACTCTTACTATTTTTTTCTCATTATTTCATCATTTGCGAACTTAAACTCATTATATGAAATAATTCACCTATAAACCAATGCGCCAACCCTTCAATTGAAATCAGCACGAAAATGCACCATGTTAAAATTCAAATATAATCTTTTAAAACACACAAGAACTAAACTAGATGAAAAAACAAATTGTTCGTACGCGAGCTGTCAGCTAAGAAAAAGTTGAAACTCGAAGTTGCGAAACAAGCAGAATTGATCCCGTATGACATACATTTTCAAATCCTAAAAAAAGATTAATTTGTGATATGGGAACTCCAATTTCATGAGAAAATGAACATTGAATTAAAATTTTCCGCAATTATTCATTCATTATTTTTAATAATAAATCCAGCAAAGAAACGAATATACAATAATAAGATTACTGGAATCCAGGAATTAAGCATAAAAATGGACAATATGTGCCTTGATAACTGATATAGTACAAGTTATATCTAAATATGATTCTGAATAGAATTTAACGAGCTGTATTTTCAAATGGTTTTTGAATGCTCATTAACCCCAATAAAGTATATCAATAATGCATTCATGCCACCCACAAAAAATAAAAAATTCAACGTTACTGGTATATTAGCCATATTGTAATCCAGTCAGCCAGCGCCATTCTGTAGTAAATGCGACAATGTGCTCTTTCTAATGTCAATGGTTTCCACACAGCACTTCGTATTTTTGTTAAAATAATTTCAAAATGAATGTTGAACCTAGTTTTGTTGAAGCTGACTCCGACAACTCAACAAGAGTCGATTTTAAAATGATCGATGAATTTTTATCAGAAAATTTGTAATATTTTGGTACCGAAATGAAGAATGAGAAATTGAATCGGTAGGTGGTATATTTAGTAGGTCCCTTTTATTTATATGACATTCATTTCAGTTTCTGTCTTTTATCGAAGGATGGAGAGTTTTGATATGATTTTTATTTCAGCTCGGCTAACTAAAGAAAACCATAGATCTTTTAGGGTTTCGTTTTTTGGAACACTGAAAAACTTTTTGTCTGGTATGGATGATATGTTTTCACTACTAGGTATAAAACATATTTTAACCATTTTGGTGATGGTGATGGTGAAATTCAATACAAAAATAACCTAAAAAAATAATTTTAGGAATGTAAACTAATGACTTAAAATATGCAGCAGAATAGGCACCCGCTGAGACCTGCCTTTAACAAAAAAAATTGGCAAATTGGATCATCAGATCTGTGATTGAATATTAAAAACAAATACACTTGGCAACTTCGCTCTAGACACGATCAATTTTTTAGTCAACAGATACGCGGCCAATTTAAATTTTTGCTTTTGAATTATTTTTTTTTTTCTGTCCTGGTCGATATTCAAATATAAGCGAATTGTTACAAGTAAGATGATAACTGATTACGAAAACCAAAAATTTTTACAAAATGAAAATGAGTTGTCATTTTTGGTTCTTGAACGATTTTTTGACAAATTACGACATAATTATCAGGTGGGATTGGCCACGGTGGTAGACCGATCGGAAGACCATGGGTTCGATTTCCGCCTCGACCAGATATTTTTCTCGAAAGAATTCATCTGGTTAAAGCTGGGATGATTCTGCAACAGTGTTAGAAATCATACGTTGAAAGGTAAGAACTCGTTAATCCTTAGATCGCACAAGTTTCTCAACTTCTGAGAGTTGTCGTTCGTATGGGGCGACAGCTGATTAACGAAAAAACAGATTAGGCTGTAATATACCCCTAACTCGATCAGTCTATAAGCAAACCAGTATCATTTTCCATAGCATGAAACAAGCCCATTACTACCTATAATAATGTACCTTCTTGTTGTCCAAGCATTTTGTAAAATCTATATTCCAGGGTGAGTTGTGGTGCTTTCGATTTGAGAGGTTCTAGTTTAATGGCGACATGTTCATTGTTATATAGATTCTTTCCCAATCTTATCTCGCCAAAATTTCCACTTCCAATTTTCTTGCCGACCCTAAAATTTGGTCCAACCATTAGCACACCAGACGATGAGGAGTGCCTGGATTGCATTCTTTCGTTGGCAAATATATTATGAGTGTCTAAAATTGAAAAAGAAATAGTTACCGATAATACTGAAGAGTCGATCCAAAAAGTGACGCAGGATTTGGTAACTTTGCTACGAACGGAATCTTCATCATTTTCCTTCAAATAGCTTATGAGTTAGGAGAACCACGCACAATAAAAAAGTTTTCGTTCATACCTTTACTTCTTTGCAGTTCCTTGAATCCCTGATCTTTGTCCGATTTGCTAGCAAATTTCAGTTTTAGGAAATTCATTTTATTTCAACATTCACTAAATGAGAGGACGGCCCTGGAAATGAGTCAATAGTTATATTCAGTTCATCAGAAAGGAAACTTCCTACCTAGCTGGACTGTCCTGGTTGATATTCAAATATAGGCGAATTGTTACAAGTAAGATGATAACTGATTACGAAAACCAAAAATTTTGACAAAATGAAAATGAGTTGTCATTCTTGGTTCTTGAACGATATTTTTGACAGATTACGACATAATTGTCAGGTGAAACGGAAATGAAACATTGTTAAACAAATTTTCCATTCACGGACGATAAAAGGCCCCCTTTCAACTTTCGATAGGGGCAAGATATAAGAGTCGAACAAAATTTCTATGAAAAAAAAACATTTTGAGTACTTTTGATGCGAAGCTAATAGTGTGATAAAACTTGGCGCCTAGAGGGCGTTATCGACTTTTTTCTGAAATGGAAAGGGGGGTCTTAACATTTCATACTACACCAGTGCCAAGTGACGAAAAATATTCCGTGAAATTAAAGATAAAAGAAGAACTGGTTTCTTCTTTTATTTTTATCAACGACATTCCTTTGAGTATATTGAAAATTATCTCCGAAGGACCCTTGATAACATCAGGTGAAGCTACAAATATTTCATTTGACAGTGGTGTTTCCATCATGCCTAAAAACAGCAGTTATTATTCCAATCCACAAAGGTGGAAAAAGTGAAGATCGGTCCAATTTCTTTATTATCTGTTCTTTCTACGGTCAAAGAATGACTTGTCAAAAAAAAATGCCGCAGTTTTTGCAAGACCTAAACATTTCGAATAAGGCCCAATTTGGATTCCAGACAAGAAAATATAGAAATGATGCCATTTTCCACTTTTGGAAAAGGTATATCCAGGGATGAATGAGGGCGCAGCAGTTGGGGCAGTGTTCTAGGATGTGTCGAAATCCTTTGACTGCGTCAATCACGGGGTACTGCTCTAAAAACTTCAGTGTTATCGGTTCAGAGATGTGAGCTACAATTGGGTCGAGTCATACCTCTCTGAAAGGAAGCAACTTGTGAAAATTGAAGAGAACAACTCCAACTTCAAATTATGAAATAATTTGTGACTGGATTGACTATAAATCGGTTCAATTCGTGGGGTTGCAGTCAATAGTTGGGCTTTGTTATGTATCAAGCTTTCGGTATATTTGACACCTTCGTCAGGACAACTACAACGATAAGATAATATATCTTGTAAAAAATATATAAATATGGAGAACTTACTAACGTGAGAATTAAATGTGAAAAGGTTCGAAAACAGATAGAAAAAACATTAATAATGACAGTTGATAAAAATTTCGGCTGACAATGTCAAGTGGGAAAATTCTGAATGATATTCGAATTACTAGGTCTTTTATTTTCTTTATCATATTTCAGTAGGTACGTGTATATTTTGCTTAGACTATCAATATCAGTTGGTTTATTCATTGAATGTTCATCGTTATTAATATGTATCATTTCCAAAAATATTCTTTTAGTTGTATTAGTTTCCCTACAGTCGCTCTTATAAGAAGTTATGGGAAGTGCCAGTATTGATATACTGGGCCAGTTGACACTGTTTGCTGATGACGTGACACTGATGTGGAAGGAGTCTACTTTTGAGTTACTGAAATTAAAAATGGAAGATGATGTGAAGAAGGTAAAATCCTGTTGCGTTTCAAACCGTCTCTGCTTCAATGCATAAACCTCTTATATTTGACACTACAACCCTTGAAAACAAACTCTGTACCAAATTTCTTGGCATTGAAGTTGATAGTAACCTAAAATTCTCTGATTGATTCGGCCGTTACTTGATGAAGATCAATAGTAATTTCATAAACTACACTTCACGATTTGATCTCCACAAACTTTATTTGAAAAATATATCACATGTTTCGTGATTTGAACACAAATCACTGTTGATAAAGCTACTGTATTAGTGAAACATGTCGTTATATATTTTTCAAATAAAGTTTGTGGAGATCAAATCGTGAGGTGTACTTTATGTAACCTAAAATTTCATTTCCACATCCCAAGTATCAAAAGGAAACTGACTTCGGGCTGCTTTGCAGTGAGAGTTGTATCTGAGGAACTTGGTCTACCAATGAGTAAGGTGACATATTTTTTTCAATGGAATCACACTTGCGATATGGTATTGCATTTTGGGGTTATTGCAGCAAGCAATTGTTCGATTATGTTTTCATCCTATAGAAACGAGCAGTCAGATTCATTTCCAGAGCTAAATACACCTTCCATTGTAAATCGTTATTTATAAAACACAGAATTCAGACTTTAACTTTCATTTTCATGCTTGAAACTATGTTTGGAGCATAAGCACAAGTCCAACGTCTCCGATACTGAGTGCATTCGAACAAGTCATAATACTAGTTTGAAGGTGGTTGACAATGTTTCGTGGTGTATTTCATCAGTTCGGGCTTCCATTATCTTATATAATATAAATTGATTTGAAATCCCTGAAAGAATCTGTAAAAAAAGATTAACCGAAAAATAACAATTTTATTAAACAAAAAAAACCCGATATTACAAAGAAATAACATACAAGCAATAATCAAAAAGATAATGAAAAATTGATATATTAATAGACTCGATGTTATGTTAATGCGTCCAAACATGCTCTGCTATTCCGGATTTGCTGGTTTCTCCTCGCTATATGAGCACAAGAACCACACACCTGCTAAAACCAATGAAATGGAGAGAAGAAAGAGGGGATAGGTGAAAGCTCTCGAATGACCTATAAATAGTCAGATCTTGGAGAAATGAGAGAATGAGTCCAGTTATCACGTGAGGACGATTGTAGATACTAACAATCGAAACGTCGTGACGTAACTTGGTTTGGAATCTTTTGATTTTAATTTCTTGGTTGATAATGTTTTCAATTTTCAGCTTGTATTAATATTTCAATTTTTATTTTTTTTTGGTTATTGCTTGTATGTTATTCCTTTGTAATTTCCTTTTTTTTGTTTAATAAAATTATATATTTTTTGGTTAACCTTTTTAATTTGTTAACAGATCTTTTCAGGGATTTCAAATCAATTTACATTATATTAGACAATAGAGGCCCTAACTGATGAGAAACCAGCCGTAATATTCGTCAAATAACGAGAAAAAACTTGTCTGAAAGTGATTGACAATTGTTTCATGATGAATTTCACTAGTTCGGACTTTGTCTAATATGTAAAATGACTTGAAATCCACGAAACAACTAAAAAAGAAGAATTAGAAATGAATAGCTGAAAATAACAATTATATTAGGCAAAAATAACCTGAAATGAAATAATAGGGAAATAAAATACAAGTGAAATTGAAAAGATTGAACAAAAAATAAAGAAATACAAATAAATATAAATAAAAAAAGTTGAGAGATTCCAAGCCACGTTAGTTCACGACGTTTCGATTGTAGAT
>WOGN01005421.1:0-12013 GCA_015342105.1 Leptinotarsa texana
CATTTCTTAAGCAAAATCTACTGCCAAAATCAAATTTCACATAAAACGATAAATAAAAAAGTTTCCCATTTGATGCGGACTTTATCGGTGACACTGTCACCGATAAAATATCTGACAAATGCACAATATGTAAATTTGTCTACCATCACATGACTTTTATTTGTGATCTGTATGTGATCTGTAAGGATTGATTGAAGATTATAATTATTATTATTATAGAAAAAGCAATATTTTCGATGCAGAGCAACACCACCGCCACGACTTCTTACTGCTAACATCGTCAAATGTCTGCCAATTCACACAAAACATTCATACATTAAACAAATGAACCAACTCTAATAATTACAAGACTGTTCTTATTTATCAAAAGTATATAATCAGGTACGTATTTTCATTAAGTTAACCCTTGTAAAAATGTTGGAAATTCAAGAAATACATTATTTTGCAGTGAATAAAAACCTAGGCAATACTTCGAAACCGCACGTTCTATGCCTTTCTTAATATAATTAATCATATAATGGAAATTCATGAAATTTATCCTTCAGCATGAAACTTTAACTTCTGTTTCAAACAATTTGTTCGTACTGTTGCGAATTCTCACGTTTGGCCTTCGACCTCGAAGTGCTCTTGAGGTGTTCACATATCAACTTTACATTATTATAGTTGCTCTATACAAGAAATAATGAGAAAATCTACATAACTTGTTAACCTATCCGGTGATCTTTTAGGTGCTGATATTAAAGCGATAACTCCTTAGAAACGGAAATGATTCAAATTATTGTGAATGATTCAAATAAGAAGAGAAATTAGTAAAAAATGGAGGGGATATCTTTTTTCAATTAGACATGATATTGTTGAGAAATTAGCAAGAAATCGAGGATATCAAATGAGAAATATACAGAACTGAAAATGAAAAATAAAAACAAATTTCGAAGTTGAGTGACGAACATCACATTAGAACTATTCACAATTCTCGTTTCTTTCTCCAGAAATCAATTAATATTTTTAAAGAATAAAGAAATCTCAGCTCGAATTCTATGACCTACGTTAGAACTTCCACGAATTACTAATTATTATTCGTCATCAAAAAATATAACACGCATTTTCTTTAGAACATCGGTCCGATCATAGTATCGTGGATTGCGTTGGATTTGGTAACTCAAAGACTATTAAATATTAAGTTATTTTATTGTGTAGTACACTGCACTGGGGGCAACTGAAACTAATCAAGTTGTAAGTGACCGGGAATTATAATTGTATTCATCAAAGAAGATCGAAAGTCCTACCTTTCCTGTATTAGTATATTCTGCATATCATGAAAATTTCAAATCATATTCACCTAAATTAGCTTGGTATGCTTTGGTCAGATCAAATTCAATACCCCTTTGCATACGAGTATATACAAAAACAGGAATCATTTCACTTACTCAAACAGTTTTGATTAGCTTGTCCTATTTGTTTGAGTCAAAAATATTTAGAGTTTGACCCTCTTCCTGTTGACAAATTGATCTGATATGAACACATTGAGTTTTGATGAAAATACAATTCAATAAATTCTTTATCATTGCGAATACAAGATGGCCGCAACTTCAAAATGGCGAATTACATATCATTCCATAACTGGGCTTGACTAGTACTATACTATATAATCATTGTTATATTTGTTTTTTCAATAAAACCGTTTAACATTTTTTTCTTTACTTATTTTATTTATCATCCACAAATAATAGAGAGCTGTTTTTTTTCAACATTACATTATCTTTGGAATGAATTATAAGTACGAAATTTGAAATATAAGACGAGTAATTTGAAAATAAAGATATATGTACGACCTGAAACAGTGAAAACAAAAACTAAACAAAATAATAAATAAAGCAAAACCTAAAAACACAAAAAAGATTTTAAACTAGGCTATGTTTCGATTGTTAATATCTACGACCATCTTCGGGTGGTAACTGGCCTAACTAGACTATGGCGCCCAAGACACAAAGTCTTGGGCGCCATAGTCTAGTTCACATTTATTCTAGAAAAAAATATGAAAATTTTTATATAGTCTCCGACATTACGATCAAGGTCTCATTCGATCCGTATTGTCACGTAGAAAGTTTCAGAAAAAGTTCGAAAAGGCGCTGGAAAAAATTAGCAAAAGAAAAATGAGGTTTGTTTTTTTTTGAATATCTTGGAAAATATTCTAAATTTCCAAAGAAGATCCAAAAGGATCATCAAATTTGCTAAAAATTAGTACCGACTCCCGGAGCTGTACCTCTATTATCCATAATTTTTACACAGCCCTGAAACTAAAGCCAAAAACGGGTAGTCCGGTTTTCTCGCGCGGTGCGTCAATCTGACACAGCAACAAAAAAAGTATTCAAACATATTAAATATGAAAATTAGTTTTGGAATACATCGATGAAAAATAATCCGCGGTTAACAAATTAGTATCCCAATTTTTACATCAAATATGCATTTGTTAATTAATAATTTTTTATAAACTGAAAGTTAACATGAAAATTATGATAATTAACAAACTAAAACCTTCACTTCGTGAAGTTATTCTCAATAGGCTATTGAATAGATCGTTATTGCAAAAATTGCAAAATTTTGATTTTCCACTTTTTAATTAACAATTGAAAATAAAAAATAAAAAAGTTAATAAATTTTTTTCCCATAAATCTTCAGTGTTTCGATGTCTCACAGTTGAAAGCTACTTATTTTTTTTTTAATTTTTTACTGTTACTGTTAAAGAAATTGTTATAAACACGAGCATTATTTATGAGTAAACGTAAAACACTTATTGATGGAAATTATGATTTCTAGAGAAAAAACGGTTCCTGAAAAAAATTATTTATTGCTAAAAATACGTTCAGTTATTAACAATCATTTTTCGAGACAAAATATTAAAATTAGGCAACCAATTTTTTTAAGAAATCATAAATTCTATTGTTCTCTGAGATTGATTTTTTTTCGTTTTCCATTTCTATATTCAGAAAACAATTTGTTATAAATAATTTTTTTTCCATTTATTTTGTTATACTCGATTATGTAACAAAAGTTGCCATGTATGTTTTTATCTGTTTTTTTTTCAATTTTTTATTAGTATTATTATGCCTTGAAATTTGTCTCTGAAATTATAATAACTCTTAAACTATTGCAGATATGACAATAATGCCTCATATTTGAATTAATAGGGTTATATTTTTAGGAGTGATTAATTTTTTGGGAAAGAAAGTTTTTGGCTTTCTACTACTCCATCTTGATTCAAAAAAAGATGTGGGAATCTTCTAAAGAAAGGAAGGAAGTAATCAATTGGAAAATAGTAACTCTATACATGGATGTGTAGATCATGTAAAGTATCTTTCAGACACAAACTGGAAGAAAGTCCTACTGTTTATTATCTATTAATTAACGATTTTAGCTTTTTATTTGAGTTCTACCCCTATTATTTATTCTATTTCTATATATTTATTCAAAAAAAAACGAAATCTTAATTTTTTAAGCTTTTGTAATATTTTCAGCGCCTTGTCGAACTTTTCCTTAAACTTTCTATGTAACAATACTAATCGAATGACACCTTAACCGTATTTTTCTGAGACTATATAAAAAAGTTCAGAAGATTTTGCACTAGATAAGCGGTATCTATACTTTGCGTAACTCCACACTAAGCTAGCTGAATGTGTCGTTCTACAACATATACGCAATTTCTTCAAACTTTTTCTCAAACCATTTTTACTTGATGTTATGTTGGATATGTGCTGATTTCTTCTCGCTGGGTTTTCCTTTTGTGCTCAACAGTACAAACTTCTATTGGCCTTTTGATTTCACCGACATAGGACTGTCATGTTATCTGGTAAATGCAATTTTTGTAGTCGCTGCCTGCATTTACTGGCTTGTTGTGTGAAGCTGCTACGGAGGGTATTTCCATATCTGAAGCACGTTCAAATGTTGTATTCAGATCTTCTTTCTCCAACAGAATGTTAATGTAATGAAGATATAGCATGTGTACCGGCTGCTTGACTTTGGTGAGTTCTTTTTTTGGTTGAGATATTTCCTGACCAACTCCTTGTTGAGACTTCCATTCGTATAATACAGACTGCATGCATGATCTATCAGTGTTTTAACGATTTCTGTCTTGGTAGATTGGGGGTGGTTAGATTCGTTATTCAGAAAAATATAACTTTTTTATATTATTTTTGGTATAACTACTGAACCACTCGGTGTATACCTATAAAATACTATATTTTTTACAGTATATTTCTAATGGATATCAAATATGAAAGACATTTGGTTTAGTACATTTCGTTAAGAACGTTTTTCAATATGCCATGCTTTTATTTATGTATTTATTTATTCATTCATTCATTAACGGGTGACACCCAATTGAGTTTAAGAAATTTCACAATAAATTATATGAATACAACAATAATTACATCTAACTTACTTGCTAAAAAGTAAAACTAATTCATTAATAAAGAATAACAGTGAGAAAATAAATTTACTGAATTGAAATATTAATTAAATAAATGAATGATTAAGATATGGAAAATTCAATGATTGAGGATGTTTATGTTTTTTTATGTTATGTTTATTACCATTCATAATTTATTTCTGAGCGAGCGTAATGCAAACTTAAATTTTATTTCGTTCAATGAAAAGAAGTCCAGATCGACTTTATTACCACCAATAGCAACTTTAGGCAGGAGAGAATATTTACCGTAGTTACAACGATGAAAATCCTTTGCAAATGTTTCCGTATTCCTTGTACTAGAAGGAACTTGTAAGCCAATTTGTGCTAGCAATGCAGGGCAGTTAATAAGAGAATTTAATTATTGGAATGGGAGTTTTAAGTTTAACAAATTTGTTTTGTACCCGTTCAATGCTAAGTGCAGAACTTTCATTGGTGGGTGACCAAATGGAACTGCAATAATCTAAGACTGATCTCATCAGGGTGAAATACAGCATTTTTATACTCTCAATATTAGAATCTTGGAAGTACGACAAATGAAGCTCATCATTTTTTTTGCTTTGCTTATAATATAATTGTCACTACTCCTAAATCAGTTACAAATTCGACCCGTTGTTAAAAGTTCTACCGATATGTAGTAATCATAGTTTACAGGTGTGAGTACTCGGTAGTACGTCATACATTTTTATTTATTCACGTTGGGATTCATATCATTTTGTGAACACCATTCACTAAATCTGTTTGTATTACTAAGTAATCATCTGGTCTTTAAATTGTCTTAAATATTTTTAAATCATCTGGAAAAAGTAAGATGTCAGTATATTTCAAGTTAACTCTGATATCACTACTAAAAATGTTGAAAAGAAAAGGCCCTAGATGGCTTCCTTGTGATACACCTAATAAAACATTAATTTCGTGAGATATGAATTCCTTGACTTTAACATATTGGGATCTGTTACTAATATAGCTCATCAGCCATTCCAATAGTTTTCCACAAAATCCAATTGCTTTCAATTTCTCACAAAAAATTGAATGGTTCACTGTGTCAAATACTTTGAAAAAGTCGGTATAGATGTTTCCAAAGGACTCAACACATACTGTGAAAATAACAGTAGGTTAAAAGTTGTTGATCTGCCTCTGGTAAAGCCATGTTGTTCATCTATAAGAACTTGATCAACTGAATCTTTGATTTCGTCACATAGTGTGGACTCAAGCACTTTGGGTATTGCACTGATAATACTTATTCTGCGATGATTCTGTATATTAGCTTTATCACCAGATTTATGAATAGATGTTATGAAGCTTGATTTCCAGTGTAGAGGAAATATAGCAAATTTCAGAGAAGAAGAGAAAAGCGCTAATAGTGGTTTTGCAAGTGATATTCCATCCGGACCAGGATCTTTATTAATGTCTAGTTTCCCTAGCTTGGTTAGAATAGTTCCCAGACTAATAGTGCAGTTACTTATGTGGAGGGTATTATCGTAATTAATTTCTGGTATATTAGTCAGCTCATTAGGTTTATAAATAGATTGATATTATATAGCAAAATTATTTACAATATCATTACCATTTTCATAATACTGATCACCCAAATACATATTTTCGCGCAGACCAGGATTTTTTTTATTAATAATAAAATTCCAAAACTGTTTGAGGTTTCCAGTTGTATTTATATTGTATTCAGTGATTCGTACAAAATTATCATAATTGTGTTTACTTAGTTCATTGCATTGTCTTCTAAGGTTGGAAAATATCAAATAATCATCCCAATTTTGACTTTTTTAAACCGCTTATGTGCTATTTTCTTTTCTTTTGTTGTGTATATTAAGTCACTTGAAAACCAATGAGGAAACTTTGATTTTCTAAATCGCACAACAGGAATAAAATTGTGCATACCATAAAACAGCACCTTGTAAAAATTATCAACTGCCTTATCTATGTCAGTTACCTAGTTCGTTCCAGTTTATTCCGGCCAAGTAATAATTTAGACCTATATAGTCGCCTTTTTTTAAATTGTATTTAAAACTATTAAAAGTAAATTCTGCATGGACATTTTCAAAATTGACAACTATATTTAGGGCTGGGTGGTATGCATCACAAGGTAATAGTACATCATTTTACAATTCTACGGTGACACTTTCATTTGAAAAAATCAAATCCAAAATACAGCCATAGCAGTTTTTAATTGTGTTCATTTGAGAAAAATTATGAAAAGCAAAGTTATCTGCCATGGTTTGTGCCATACTACTTATATTTGTGGAAGTGATACATACACCCCAACTCATCATTATACCAACAAATTGTAGTCACCTGTTAGAATTATTTTATGATCTGGAAAACGGTTTTTAATGTCATCAATAGCTGAGCAATGATCTTCATAAGCTGTCAAATCAGCTCCAGGTGGAAAGTAGACATTACCAATTATTAATTTGTCTTTATCATAATTAATTTCCACAAAAATTATGTGTGACTAAAATAGGCTTACAAGAAAATAACTTTTTGATACCAATCAACACTCCTTCGCCTCTAGACTTACTACTGGTTATATGTGATCTGTCCTTCCTGAATTTATTAAAATTTGACAAACCAAGCTCACTATCTTTCAAATTCTCATGTAACCAACTTTCAGAAAAAATAATAGTATCATAATTGCAGGTTGCTACATTACAAATTAAAGTTTTGATTTTAGTTCGAATACCACATATATTCTGATAGTAGATGTTCCATTTCCCTTTAGGTGATGTGTTACACTTATTTATAAAATGTTTTTTGCATTTCACAGACAATCCTTAGAATTCCACACAGTTATTCAATTGTTAGGTTGATCTCTCCTTTTACTGTTCTCTCACCTCTCACTCAGTTCCTTAAGTAATTCCCAAATCTGATTCCATTGAAGAGGGGTTTGATCCGAGCTTAATTTTATTTCCACGTAATTGATTTTGTTTTAATTTTTTTTTAAATATCTATTACGTGTTCTTTGGACTCTAATTAATCTTTTTAATCGGTCTGGGGTTATTTCTTGTTCTTCCAACACGAATAACTTTCTTAATAGGTATATTTGAGCAAACACTGGATAAAACTTTAACCTTCGTGGTGTCATGATTTATTCTTTCCTGTATAACAGTGGATTCGGACTCTGGCAAATTATAAAGCATGACATTGTTGGCCCTTTGTTTTCGTTCCTCTGCTTCATTAACTGAATCAAAGTTTAATATGTTTTTGTTATTGCTGACATTTTGCGTAGTTGGCATGGAGGTCAGGAGTTTTTCCAGGCTTCACTGAAGTTTTCTGAAATTTTGTTCAAGTGTTTCTATTTGATTTTTCATGGCCAGGAGAAGTCTCATACCTTCTTGACATTTTGTACAGAAATATTTTAGTACTCTTTTATTCTTCAATTGCATGCATTTTACTTCAGATGCCATAAGGCCACTACATGAGAAATGTACTTTCAGTCGGCAGACATTACATTCACAGAATTCCTCAGTGATAATTTTCTTCTGCCATATCATGCAATCCATCCTAATGATTAATTTATTCGATGGGATTAATTGATTCACCCCGTACAACTAACAACCTAGATCAACAGAGAGGGCACTGGTAATACGATGTACTTATTTAATGTAATTACCAACAGATTTGGATAACAGTCGCTGACATCCAATTGGCCTTTTAATTTAATTTAATTTTGGCATACATCGTGACTTTGATATGATCAGGCTGACTGTTTGTCAGCGACTGCTACCCAATTCTGTTGGTAATCACATTAAATACCGACATCTTATTGGCATCGCTCTCTGGTAGTCAGGATAGGTGTTACAATTTCAGGAGACACCAAAATCCTACTTATGAGCTTCATATTCTTTGTCTACATCATAAATCTCATCAGTGGTACTATGTCCAATCATTTTTGCAATATTTTAACTCTTGTATATCTAGCAAGAACACATCAAAGATAATTCAAACAACCAATATCGAAGGTAAATAAGGGTCCCCATGATGATTTGATGCAAAAGCATCTTTTGACACCGACCTACAAGTAAGATTGGTTCCCTCTCTATGTAGCTTTCTACTAGTTGACACCAGAATGCAAAAATGTTGCATCCAGGATCCTTTATGATACATTGCTGTTTTGATTTGTGCCATTTTTTTTCGGTGAGTGGAAAAATCTTCGAAAGACATCTGGTCACCTAAAAACCACTTATGAGTCAAGCAGGATCCTTTGGGACCGCCTTCGGGTACTACAGTGCCAGGCTTTTTCCTTTTTCGACAGTACTTTATCAGAATTCATTAAGTTCTTTTCTTCTTCTGGATGGTCCTGAAGTTTATTAACAGCTCCTAAATCTTAATTATTTTGAGCATCTTCCCTATCATGTTTTCTGGTGATTATTCTTCTGTCATCATTTCTGCGATTTGTCTCTGTTCTTTCCAATGTATGCATTTGAATATTTTGTGTTAAATCTAAACAGATACGCCTGAAAACATCCATGCCCTGTTAGGACTTGTGTGAGGAGATAATTCACCTCTCCTTATTTTCTGTTCATCCATGGTTCTATGTCTCTTATCAGTCTTCTTGTCCAGTTGGCCTTTTCATCATCTTTTCAATAATTTGTGACCTTTCTTATCCTTTTGGTACGTTTTTTGTACCATTGTTCTCCACCTGTAGATCTGTTGGTGGGGTTCTTGCAATCATTAGCAGAGCTTTGGTTGATGCTGTTCTATATGCACATGCTATTTTATGGCTTTTCTTTGGACACCTCTCCCCATTTAGTAATATATTTCTATATCCCTGTTTTCCTATGGCTCTTTCCCAGATTGTTGTGCCATTAAGCATGATTGACTGGGTGACTGAACAGAGTATTTAGTACCCCATAATTGCCCTGTTAATAGGAGGTTCATTATTCTCAGACATTGCTCCGGGTGTGCCTTAACAACATTGATGACATCAGCTGGGAGTTCATCCGCACTGGAGTCTTTTTTCTCATAGTCTTCTGTTAGCTTTCACAAGTTCATCCATTGTGAATGATGGTATTTTCTGGTGTCGTTGGTAGTCTGTCCCATTCATGGATCTGGTGAGATGGAAACCACGTGTTCACAAATTCCATTTGTTCTTCTTTGGTTAGTCCAATTGGTTGTTTGACTCTAACCTCTTTGGATACTACTTGTAATTGGAAGGGTTATATTTTTAGCAGATACTAGTTTGGGAAAGTATATTTTTGGCTATTCACTCATTGACCTTTGAGTAGTTCAATGTTCATGTGGAAATGGTTGTTTCAGGAGGTTTTTTACAATTCATATCTGAAGGAAACTTCTTTATATAATATACACGTTTTTGAGAATAATTCATTTTGGACTTGACCATTTTCTTCGTTCCTTTCAAGGTTTCTCACATGTTTTGTATATAAATGAAGAAATAGAACGTCAAATCACCTCTTTTCTACATGTCTATTATTTGGAACACATTTGTTTAATTTATACTTTAACTTATAGTAGAAAAACGTTTCTAAAAAGTTTTTCACTTTGTTCAGGAAATATTTATCAATGACACACTAATTGGTCTCTCAATTTTGGTTAATATTTTCATTAACATACTTATAAAAAGTTCAAAGTGTATCACCGAATCTGAAATGAATACTCACACTTCATTGACGTCATCCTCTTCATCATCGCTCAAAGCAAAGTAAGGATTCTGCGATGCGGGTCTAAACTTGTAGGCGGTTAGCACAAAGAAGACGTATGTCGCCATCTCGCGAAACATCTCGTGCAACCAACCGAACTGAAAAGGCACTGTAATTTTCAGCAAGTACACGATGATTCTGGTAGAATAAATGTAACACACCAACATGACATAGAAGTGGCGAAAGAGCTTGAGCTTCCGCAAGTTCGTTGCCGCTTTGCCGTCTGTCTGGGACGCCTCCTGCAAGTGCCTTATTGACCAGACCACAGGAAACATTATGCAACCACAACAGAGCAAGTCGACGAGAATAACAAAATTCTTCCACGCTAGATATTCCCTCGCACCCTCTTCGCTTTCCTCGAGGATTATTTCCGCCATGTTGGCGAGAACTTGTAGTGGAATTACCGCCATAAAAAGTTTCTTGTCCCTCTGTGTTAATACGTGCTTGATGAAAGTCCATCCAGTACCGACCAGAACGAGAATAACAAACAGCAGAGCCCCCTTCAGCAAATGTGCTATGTAAAACAATATAGCCCATGTAGCTAGATGTACTCCAAGTCTTTCTATGTAGTGGTAGTTGACTCCGTGGAAGGCTAGTGAAACAGCTTTCAAAAACACCAGCACGGCCATCATATAGTGGATTTTGAAAACTGGGTGCTTCGACTGTCGAAGAAGAAACACCCAGAACATGCCGGATAATAAGAATAAAATTGACATCATGCAGTAAAGGGCTGGTAGGGGCATATCACCAGCAGAGAGATAGCTAGTGGGGTTCTGCTCAATTATCTTGATGGTGAAGTCAACGAATGTTTCTGTATTTGCATTGTAGTTTGGACAGCTGTGAAAGAAAAGATTGTAGAGGCCCTCTTCTTGCAAAGTTTTAACGGCCATAACAAACTGAAAAATAAACACATTACTCAACTCGAAACTTACATAAATGTTTATCAACTACATATTTTCAAAAGAACTCACTCTAACAAGTTGAGAAGTTTGATAAACCTGTTAATTTTGTAAGCAGAAGAGAAAATTTTATATACATGACCAAAGTCAGAATTATTTACACTGACAGGATTGATTGGTTGAATTAAAGAAAAATATTTGATAGATCTAACCAATACTTGAACAAAATCCATAACGTATTCAAGTCAAATTAAATCAAATCATCTATTTTCCTGTTTGACAATTGTATAGAAATAGTCACTTAAACTTGAAGCTAACTACAAAAATAAATTAGAAACTACTAAACTCAAACTAGACACACACACTTATGCATACACTTGTGGTAAATAATCATCCACACTGTAAAACATTCAAAACTGATATTTTTTCAATTTTCGTTTTGGATCCCTCTGACGTTCTGCATTCTTTCATTTCAGCTGGTAAAACATCAAACAAAAGAGGACCTGCAACATTAGGATCTTTTAGAGCAATCCGCCCTTGAGCTAGCGGAACTTGAGATACATTTTTTTGCTTAGTGTTTCAGTAAGGATCAATCGCAATGTGCTTTGAAGTTCAAGTTTTTATCAATCTCAACACCCAAAAACTTGATATTTGTCGACAATGTAAGTGGATGATTATTATCCACATCAATATGTAGTGGGTCAAGAATTTTTTGATAATTGATACAAAATAGAATAATCACTGTTTTATTTGGATTATAAACAAGTTACTGGAAAACCACCAGCTCAAAGATGTAATTGTTTGCTCGAATTTCTGTTGTAAAGTCGTTTGATTAGAGCATTAATATTACTGGAGTTTTTCCCAACACCAAATCGTTATTTTTAACACCTCGACACGTGTTTCGATCACCAAGTGATCATCTTCAAAGAGAAAGATTAAAACTTTGATGATAATCATTTGGTGATCGAAACACGTGT
>WOGN01005422.1:0-13221 GCA_015342105.1 Leptinotarsa texana
AACATTACCTTCCCTTAACGAATTATCGTCTAACATCGTGAATGTGTTCAAACAACTGCAAAGTAAAATATCAAAATATTGAAAATATATACTCCACATTGCAAGTATCAATGAGTATGAAATTTAATAATGACATCAATTGAAAATTTTTGTATCTGATGTGGTAAACGACATCAAAAATGTATAGGCCAAACTAGTACAATTTTAAATCAATAATAACTGACAATAAAAGTTATTGTAGACTTCTAATGTTTCAACATATTACAACAAAACGAAGATATTTCACTATTTAGTGAATCTTAAATATTTTCCCTGGCACTTTCCACCACTTGACAGCAAAGAAAATTCAAACTTCATTAGGACCATCGTTTGACAAATTGATAATGAAGAAATTCTCAGATAGTAGGTAAAACTACACAGTAACATGTGAATGTTGATTCATTCCTGAATTGAAAAATATAGGTAGTGTATATTCAAGAGTTAAGCTAACATTTTGAGTCCTCGATATTATGAATACGTGAAAAAGAAAATTGGAACTATGGTAATTTTTATTCGAAACTACAAAATATATGATCGTTAATTGAAATAAATCAAATAATGATTTCAAATCGAGAAAAAAGCGTGAAAGAAAATAAGGTAAATGAACTGTTACGTAATATACATTGAAATTTGCCACCTTCAACAACATTAATAAATATTCCATTCTACCTTAGTTGTGAACTAATCAATTTCGAATATAGTTAATTCAGATCAAATGATGCTTTCTCTCACAACAGTGCACCGACTTAGGTCTCTGTCAGATTGCACCCCCCTTTCCCAGACTTATAAATTCAGTTATATCAATAAACATTTTCCTCAGTCCTGCCCTGATCAGCTATTCAAGAACTAAGTTTGTTTTCTTACCTGGGCATCTTCAGTTTCTTTTTCAGCTGCAACTACTTGATGCAACAATTCATGAACAGTCTCTTTTGCAATCTGTTCTTTCGCTGTTACGACCGATAACTTACAACTAAGGCTGACTATTTCTTTTCGAATATCTGTCAAATTCTCTTTCTTTACCTGTAGCATCGTGTTTGCGTCTTTGATTTTTCTCTGCAAATCGTACTTTCTTTCGGTCATTTCATACATTTTCTTGGCTCTTATTTCAGCCTCTCTTCCGTTTATCGCAATTTGGTTTAACTCTTTGGACAAATCCATTGGATGAACGAATATTCACCAACTCGCAAATGTGCGCCGGTTCAGCTTGTTTGAGAAAATAAATTAGGGTTAGAATTTCGCGTCGGATTTTGTTTGCATGGCCGTGCGGATTACTCATACACTTGGGTTTACATGAATCTTCTCTTTGACTTCTTGTGGGTGTGAGTAAACTCAAAATTTGTTATTTTAATATTAGACTGAGTGTGACGGGGAGTTATTCGTATACGGGATGTACTTGCAGTGGCGGAACTATATGGTGGCAGGACTGGCAAAATTCTACGGGCCTCCGGTCCGAGTTTGAATATTTGAAGGTGGTTGACAATGTTTCGTGGTGTATTTCACCAGTTCGGACTTCCATTGTCTAATATAATATAAATTGATTTGACAACCCTGAAAAAATTGAAAAGATTAACCGATAATAACAATTTTATTAAACATATTTTTTTATTTTTCTTTTATTTTCAGCTTTTATTAATATTTGAATTTTTATTTATCTGGTTGTTGCTTGTATGTTATTTCTTTGTAATTTCAGTTGTTTGTTTATAAAAACTGTTATTTCCGATTGATCTTTTTAATTTTTTCAGGGTTGTCAAATCAATTTATATTATATCAGACAATGGAAGACCGAACTGGTGAAATACACCAAAAAAGATTAATTTTTTATAATTACTCAAAATCAATTGGAGTTAGATACAAGCAATGGCCAAATCTAAATAGATAATTAAAATACAAACGCATTCATAAGAAAATAATCAATTTTTGAACGCATCAATTACTTGCTTTTTTCCATAACTAAATTGCTTTCATTGCTTGCCAGTGATGAAGACAAAGTTCTTAGGGCTTTTTTGCACTTCTACAGAGTGGACCAAATTGGACACTTTTATATGGAAACTCTTGTTTTCAAACTAGATAGATGAAAACTGGTGGCTGTGCCTGAGGGTCAAATGTCATGAAAAACTTCACAATAAAGTATGATAATCATGAAAAATTGTATGTGATAGTGTGTTTTATACAAACCGGGGAAATGCAGAAGCAGCAAGAAATTTCTATATTGAGAGGTATCCAGGAAGAAGACAACGTTTTAGATACTTTTTCGCAAGATTGCGACACAACCTAATTGATGGTGGTCAATTTGAGAAGAAAAGGTCGAAATTATATAAATCAAATAGGCATAAGGAGTTGGAAGAAATAGTCGTTTTAGGAGCTATTAAGATAATCCCAAAAAGTCAACGCAAAAGTTGAAATCAACAGGCTTACCAAGAACTAACGTTAGGAGCATTTTGAAAAGACAAATTCAAGCCATACATGTCCAAAAGAGTTCATCAACTCAGACAAGGAGATTTTGAACGTCGTATGGCTTTTTGTCAGTGTTTCCTGGAAAGTTGTAACTAAGTGCGTTATATTTGTTAAATAGTATCTGGACAGCAGTGCCGGCATTTTCAGCTGCTACAATTCTAATACTTCAGCATAAAAAAAAAACTTCATTCTATTGTCTAGCAGAGAAGTTAAGAAAGATTTGTATTTAGTATGTGTGGGAATACTTGATCAAAGTGTGCGTTGCAAAGCATACAAGAAAAACCTAAAAGCTTTGTATTTCAAAGATAACTCCAGCAAAACATCATTTGCGCAACATTTTTTGAAAGATAATTTCAAGCTCCATTGTAATAAGCAGGAATATACAGGGTGTCACATTGAATAAAATAGTTTTCCATCATTAACCATTTCATTATCTCATTTGAAAAAATAAGTTTTTTACACCATTTTAATGGAAATAAGAAATTGAAAGGAAAAGTTACTCGTTCGAATTAAGTTTCATACCTCGCTGAATGTTTTTATTTTGCAAATGAACCAAATATACTTTTGTTTCAGTTTTCTCGATCTTATGGCTATAAAAGAAGTCCATCTTGGAGGAAGGGATGCCGAAAAGGAGTTTGAGTTATCGAACATGGCAAGGCGATATGGTCTTATTCACGAATCGGGTAACGAATGTGCCCTAACCATACTTTATGGTTATGGTTTGAGCGACAACAGGCTTTTGTACATAGTTTGTCCACCTGTAGTATGTAGGTAAGACAATTAAATAATATGTATCTAGAATACGGAGCTTTTTAGTGAGAACTTCCCAAGACTGTGACTAATACACCTCAAGCCGAAGCTAAAGTTTTGGGGGTAATATAGTATCCCTTAGAAATGTTCGATTTTTAGAGTTCTGAAGTAGAAAATGAATTTTCAGTGATGATAGTGAACGAAAAATTCTGGAAAAGTAAAAATAATAACCCAAGTGGGGAGATAAATTGACAAAGTTTCTTGTTATTCAGAAGGGCCTTGCATCCACGTGACTTTTGTAAATCCACCCTCTGCACGCCTTCTGTTCCTCCTTCAAACATTTTCAAATATCAAATACCTTATAAGTACCTCATCAATTAAAAAGTATTCCTAAATTTTCTATCAATCCAAGTACATAAATCAATATGGCATACGTGTCACTATTTTTCGGCTTTGGAGGCCGAGAAACTCCAAATTCCAAAAATCCACAGCCTTCAAACCCATATTTTATATGGATGATCTTAAAGCCTTTGTAGAGAAGGATCCCCATCAGTCCTTGAGAGTGGTGGAAGAGTACACCGCAGGGTGATGAAAGACTACACGCAGGGTGATGAAAAAGTACACGCATGCTATCGATATGAAATTCGAGATAGACAAATGAACAATGGTCCATCATAAAAGAGGACGATGCGGGGACTACGGAGATGATGTGCAGATCGTAAATGGAAGAATCCTACACCATTTGGATGCCGGAAAGACATATAATTACCTCAGGGGGAACAACGCCACAAGACCCGAGAAATGATGCATCTCTATAAGAGTTGGATGTACCCTGTAAAGTCGTCAGGAGTCCGAATCCCCTTCTCTGCATGGTCAGCGACCATGTTACCGAGTTGGAACCTGTTCAACAAAAGGCTCATATAAAAGCCGCAGAGATCATTCCAATTCTGCGGAAACACAAGGATAAGCCAATGCATGCGCTCTTCTTCAATAACATTGAAGATTTTGGTTTATCAAAGCGCCCGACTATCGCTTTCCTCGGGTCGAGTGGGCTGAAGTCAGGATGGTGTCTTCAACACCTTAGTCTACCGCAGTCACGTGATGGGTAAACAAATTCCTAACACAAGGTGCAGGGCCTCCTGCGAGGCGTCCGAGACCGTAAATGCCTTGCTATCAGCATATATGATTTCGGTCTATATCCATCGATATAGCGGCTTTGTTACCATCTACGGCACTCTAAAGGAACTGACAAGACATCTGCGTTGCCCTACGCTCCGGGGGGTATTGAATCCGTGAGGAACTAGGAGTGTCGAATTTATTGGAATTATTCGTTCCCCACTCTCAGGCTCATACAGACTAATAAACCTGATGTAGTCTCTCTCGTCCACCAGAGGAAGACGATATTTTTTGTTAAGTTTTCAGCACCTGGCGAGACGAGTATCGTCCGAAAAGAGGAGAAAAAACTGATTAAATATCGATATTTTCTCTTCGAACTCCGGAGACTCTGTCCAGACCACTCTGTCAATATGGTTGTTTTGATTATTGGAGGCCTTGGTGGAATGATGCCCTCTCTACTCTAAAATCGTAAAATTATACCGGCTTGCCGCACTTAAAGCAGAAATCTTAGCCGGACAGACGCAGAAAGCTGTCATTCTTGGCTCACTGCGCTTGCTCAAGGCACAAGATTCTCGAACCCAATGATCACTTACCTCACGGTGTGGTCATCAATTGAATGAACCAGTTGAGGATCCATTGGTGGTCATTGATTGATGATGCTAGCGTGCCCCCCTAAATGTATCGGGGCTTCGGGAACATGACCACGATACATAATAGTATTAATAATGAGTAATTATATCTATTCATTTCCCACCCTAGGAGTCGAGCAAGTTAATGAGCCTGATGTAGTTCTCTTCGAACAAGACGATATTCGTTGCGGAGTTTTCAGTTGCTGGTGAGATGAATACAATCCGAAAAGAGGAGAAAATAATGAATTGAATATTGAGATTTTCTCTTCACACTCCGCAGACTCTATCCAGACCAGTCTGTTAAAATAGTTGTTCTGATTATCGGAGTCATTGGTGGAATGATGTCTCCCCTACTAACAAATTTCAAAATCGAACTGCCTTGCGGCACATGTGCAGAATTCATAACTGGACAAATGTAGAAGGTTAACAGTAAAGCAAATTCACATATAAAAAAACTAATCAATTCAGTTTATAGTATGATTTTCACTATAAGGGTTTTACAAAACCGCGACACGTGTTTCGTATAGCGAAACACATGTCGCGGTTTTTGTAAAACTCTTATAGTGAAAATCATACAATAAACTGTATTGATTAGTTTTTTTAATATGGATTTTTATCAAGTATCGGCCAGTTTTATTCAATAATTCACATATATGTTGAATCAAACTATAAAATGAACAGAGAATTTGGAGATATTATTGAAATTTAATTGAAGAGTAGTTACTTATACATGTGAGAAAGCGATGAATTGGCGCAGTGCACCCGATTTTTAGCTAACGAGAATTCATACAGTTAGAATTCTTTATTAAAAATTGAATTCAATGAAGAAGTTTATAATCTTTAGAGAGGCTCCCTGTATTTTATTAGACAAGAGATGCCTATTTTATAATTTTACCTCATTCCAGGGTATGGTTTAATGGATTAAATTGGTTAATCCGCGGTTTATCAAGACAACAAGCACTCTGTGATAGAAGACTATTATGGTTAAGAGAACAATATATGCAGCTATATCATGAAGATGGTTACTGCTGCGGTCCATTGGCTGCGGATGCAATCCGGGTGAGCACATAATTTTCACCAGAATAATTTTTTCATCATTCACAATATCGATGAATCATTTTATCAATCTAATTGCTTATCAGAAAGTGTATAGTTCGATAAAATAAAAACGAGCCACTCTGAATGAGAGTCATTTGATACTGTGTGTAAACAAGAGAGAACATGCGAATACTGAGGAAGATCAATAAATCATTTTTTTGGTAGGAATCACAGGTTAAAAAATAAGGCCTCGTTAATACTTAGCTCGTACAAGCTTCGACTTCTTAGGGTTGTCGTTCATAGGGGTGCGACAGCAGGTTAACGGAAGACAGATTTTTTTAAACATATCAACTTTAGTTTCCAGCAGAAAACAGTCTTGCATAAAAATCATCCCTTATATCAAAAAGTTCAAATAAAAGTAAAATTCGAGTGATACATTTTTTGAAGGTCTTTCAGTTCTGTACCCGACCCTGTGAGATTTTTGACCCTAAACCGACAAACAATGCTAGAAAAAAATAAAATATTCTTGAGTTTTTATTCAATTTTTAACTATTTAGAAATGTTCAAATAACTAAATAAGAACTCACGGTGAAATATTACATGCCATACCATATATATTTCCAAAAACTACGATTTGATCTCCACAAAGTTTGTGGAGATCTTTCAAGTCTGATGGGAAGGTATCAGTCAAATTTTATTCCTATTTGAAGTTTTCATCAAGTGGATTGTTATTCAGAGTGGGGTTGATGGTCAGAGGTTGATATTTACGTAAAAATGTGTCCCCTTGAAAACTGAAGTTGACATGTTTCACAATTTTCTTACGGTATCACTATCAGATGACTTAAAGGTGACTCATTTCGATTGGAATACACTGTACATGTCATTTGTCATATAGAGTTAATGTTTATTTTATCAACACAACTATTTGAAAACTGAAAACATCATTGTAATTTTTGGCGGAGGATTTAGAACTGCATCTTCAACGGAAAAATAGTTTGTAATTTAAAAAATCGGAATCCGTAGATTCTGAGGTTTTTATACAGATTCGAAGGAAAGATAGAGTTGTAAGATATTGTAAGCTAGGGGTGATGAATGATAAGGTAAGTTATGTGTCATGTTGTATTTTATAGTCCCAACTAGGTAAAATAAATAAATAATAAAAGTCCTAATTAATAGGGAACTCATTTATGTACAGAGAATCCGATGAAGGAAATTGAAGCGGGTTCAAAAGAAAATAGACAATAAAATGAGGACAGTTGTAGATTATTTTGAGTTCCAAGCCTTTATGACCAACTGCAAATCAGATTGTATTTAGATAACTCTTACTGAAGGATTTCCAGTAAAGAAGATTGATGCGGATGCGGTGAGAATAGACAATAAAATGACGATAGTTGTAGATTATTTTTAGTTTGAACCATTATGACCAACTGCAGATCAGATTGGATCTAGGTAACTCTTACTGAAGAATCTTTAATGAAGGTGATTGAAGCGTATTCAATAAAGTATAGACAATAAAATGACGACAGTTGTGAATTATCTCTAGTTTCAAGCCGATATGACCAACTGCAGATCAGATTGGATCTAGATAACTGAAGAATCTTCAATGAAGAAGATTGAAGTGGATTATCTCGAGTTTGAAGCCGTTATAACTAACTGCAGATTATATTAGATCTAGATAACTCTCACTAAAGATCCAAGAATGTATGAGAAATAATACGACAACCTTGAGAATGAGATCTTTGGTCTGAACGACGCTGTTTCAAGATGAACTACTTCCGTGTTTGATCAAACTGAAAATAGAATTCAACGAAAAAAGTGTTCATTGCTAACAATGCCAAGAGAAAGAATAACACTGCGTTCTATCATTCCAGGAATGAGCCTGAAGGAATTAACAGAGTGAAATAATCTTCATCTCAACAACTTACAGTACCATAACTTTTAGAAATAAACAAAAGTATATCCATTGATCTCTCCAAAAGCACAAATCATGTGGGGTAAAAAGACACATGAATGGAAAAGTTGTGACGGAGAAATCTTCACTTTGACTTATAAAAATAATACTTGACTTTTGAATTGCAAATGTTTCATCCTATTTGTAAACTTCTGAAAGTCCTCGCTTCAAGCACAGAGGATCGACCTCAAAACTTGTACAAAAGGACAGCAGATTGACCATTAGAAAGAGGGGGATTTGCGAATATCAAAAAAACATCAAGAATACTATAAACGATTCAACTACATACCGGAAAGCAAAGTTCCGCATCAAGAAATATACAGCAAGACAAGTATAGCCATAAATCACTGTATGTCTTGAATCAACCCCTGAACAAAATAATATTAATATTCTCTTATATTATCTTTTACTTATGCGAAAAAGTTACCAAATCAGTCTTGTCGATTAAATGATATGATTAACATTCATATGAATTTCAGTCTTTCGGTGGAAGAGATTGGTCTCTTGCTGGCGTAACGAGTTCTGGCGGACCAGCTGGTGAATCTTCAGGAGCATTGAGGAGAGAAGTATCAATGAAAATCAAGAAAAAACAACTTTTGAGTAACCAAACATTCAAGGTTAGTGAAAAATTTATAAGAATAAGAATATTCAACTCCATATAATTAGACATCAGATAAACTAGCTTTTTATCATATCACGATCTTTCATCATTAAACTTTCAATAATTGTGCTTATTCGCAGTAATGCAACATTTTTCTGAACATCCAAGAAGTTCACTTTCAGTGATGTGAGTGCATTGAACAACTTTTCTCAAACTTCTACAAGTTTTTTGTATTAATTTCAAGGACCGGAGTTTACGTTCCCAATTCGTAGAACCAACGACTATGTGCATGGAAAGTAGTTATTGGAGAAACCCCACACATCATCGGCAGTCGACCCCAACAACATTTGCTGAACATCAGCATGACGTTTATAGACATCACAGTCTGGGACATCTGGCCTATAACTGCTCACAACCAAAATTCGACAGGTGAGAGTTGTAATTACCTTATCACAACCATGAATTCAACGGTTGTCTAGGTGATTATCATCCGAATGAAAAGTTATTTCGAAAACAGGGTGTCCTGTATAATAAGTGCATAACCCAGTAGCTATAGCAAGCTTTTTTTCCATGAAATAATTATGAAAAATATTCGATTTTAGTAACAGAAGAGTTGAACATTTTTATAAATTTCAATATTTCAAGTATATATTTTTCCCCAATTATTCTTCTATTAATGAATTAACAAATAGAAGTATTATTTTTTGTTTCTTCGAATAGGCTCGGTTATTTGAAAAATCAATTCGGAAAATAGGAAAGATTTTTTTAAAACTGAACTTTCGTCACTGAACGAAAATAAATGAAACAGTTGTGCCAATTTTTCTAAAATGTATTTGCTCAATACAGATTCTATGATAGAATTTCTTTTGGTGAAGAGTAATTCTTACGTTATTATATTTCAACTGCCTGCTAAACTAATAATATATATACAGAGAATAGATTTATTCATTAGTCTATACTTATAAGGAGAAAATATTTTTTCGTTCGTAACTGATATATCACAAACTATTCAACTAATTTAAAAATGTCTTCCATATATATAAAGCTAGATTATTAGCGAGTAATCTGTCCTTTGTTAAAAACATTAGATTTCTTATGAAATGTTGATAATATAATACAAGGTATGAATTTTTCTGTAATGGTCATCATTGGGCGTGTCTTATAAAAATTATTAATGATACACCTGACGGAATGAGTCATTGCCGGTGAGAAGTCCCCTCCCTCAAGATGTTCAGTAGATGTGTAGAAATCTGTTATCAGTATGTTAGATTATTCGAGCCGTACGGCGTAAAATTGCAAACAAAAGTTTCTATTCCTTTTTTCCTAATACTTTCTTTGTCATACACCGACCCAAACTTTACGCAGATACGATTTCTCTCACCGGCCATGACTCAGTCCGGTAGTTGTACATAATGTACTATATGTAAGTAGTACTCATCATTACTAAGCTAGCCTTACTTGTAATCTACTCATCATTACTAAGCTAGCCTTACATGTAATTAACACGTGTCAACCCTAAAATTCATTTAATAATTCATTGCCCAATATGAATGAACAAAAGCTTGAAATACTAAATTAATTTACTCAAATTTTAAATTGAATAACTCAAAATACTGAATTGATATAATTATTTCTCAAACTACTCATAATTGCTCTCAATTTTCAGTCATATACGGTACCTGTCCTGGCAGGTACTAAAAAGACTGATAACTATAATTAAACTTAAAATTCAATATTCTCTCAATGAAATTTACATACATTGTAAAAAGTAACATAGTTTTCTGAATTTCGAAGACGACGCTTGTCATACCTGCCTAGCAGGAACAGGAAAGTTTCAGTTAGAATTGAAACATACACTGGATATATGATTTCAACGCTTACCTAAATTTTCCCTGTTTTCAGAAACCTCCTAAGATAGTTTGTGTCATGGTACATGTGCTCCTTCCCTGGATCTCGTACTTTGCAGTTCTATGTTGAGGTTTTTGACCTGAGTGGTACACTAGTCATCAATCACCTTGTAAAATTTCAGAAAAAGGCAGTGCACTGTTAAAAATCAGTTTCACCCTTTCACACCCCTGTAACAGGAATTATCGACATCAAAAAAAATTGATCACTCCTAAAAATATAACCCCTTCAATCCAAATTTCTCTTTATTTTCCTGTTTTTTTTATTGCCTAGGACATACGTTTCTTGAATTATTGAACAATAATCTTGATAACCACAACAATTATATCTTCGAAATAAACCTTATGAATACTAAAACAAACTTTACTAATAAATTTAGACAATATCATCAGAATGCCAAAGATAGTCCTAGATACAAAAGTTTAACCAGGATGATAAAGATAATGCAAGAATTATAATTTTTCACAAACTTTTGAAAGATAGCTCTCGTTATGAAATGAAATTCCACAATTATTCCATAAAATTTAAAAATACAAACTACAAAACAATCAAGAATTACAAAATAATGGATTATTGGACAAGTATCTCCATCTACTTAAGTCTTTTCAACTAAGACACAGCTTCAGCCTCTGGCTGATAGATCACGTTAACTGTATTAATTGCCCTTCAATGAACAGTGTGAGGAAAAAACGTTATATACAGTTTATTTTCAACAAAATATATTAAGAACGAATATAAATAATATACAGAAATCCCAACAGCGATCCCAACAAAGCCGAGCTTCGATATCCACCACCGAGTGAGATCTCGCTTTCTTTGCAGCTTTCACCGAAAGTAAGCAACTAGATGATATCACGTTTTGTTTTTTCATCTGGTTGCATGCCTGCAATGGAAGCTGTGCGGTTAGTTCAAATCAGCTTAACTTTGCACGAGTTTCTTGAGGTTTCCATAGGTGTCGTCTATGAAATTTCTCTCAGTTGTTTGTGTTTTAAAGGAAACAATTGAAATGTTGTCTTCATGGTCCAGCCTAATATCACATATGAGACCCATGGTAGTAAATCCAATATTGAATGATTGGGACTGGGATATTCTTATAATCAAATCAAATATCAATTGAATAATCCTCTATTTATTCAGGGACAGACACGGTTCAACAGAACACCTATGGCATGGCAGGCATCCACGAGTCGGCTCAATCCTGTACGATACTCAACTAGATTTCATAGATTTCGTAACGCTTTTTCGTTCCTTCAGGTAAGATTGATTTCTATTCCAACTTTCTTATTTACTGACTATCTTTTTTTTCAGTTTATTGATTCGAAAAGATTTGAGAGATCTATTCGAACAATTGGCAATATCCTATAGAAGTATGGCTGTGAATACATCTAAGATTAACGGTGTGAAATCCAAAGTCGATCAACCAAAGAAACCACAAAGATTCGGTAAGTAACTACCTGAATTATATAAACGATTGTAATTTCTTGAATATTATTATTATTAAAATTCCGATGTTTTTCAAATGTTGATGCAAACCTAAATTTCAGTTGAAATTCAATTCGATTTTTTATTATCGTGTTTTAATTCACAATGCTGTTTATGTGCAAATTCGTTGAAGTCTTCAACAGACGACAACTCGGTTGGTAAATCGAGCGTTAAGAAGAGTGTTGCATTTCTGGTTAATAGGAAAGGTGCCTGTTTTGGGTTTATTTTACGCCAGAGATTCCACCTTTCATAAAGAAGCATATTATTACAATTGGGCATATATGACTCAGTTATGTCCAACAAAAAGACCTTTTCCATTTGAGCAGTCTCAAAAATAGAAAAAAATCATGGCGATTAATTTGGTAAGATGGACCTTCACCGAAACATTCAATTAATTGTTTTCTACAATGAACATGAGTCAATTCAGAACGTACGGACAATAACTTTAGTTGAGGTACGATGGTCGGTAAAATAGTCTCTCCTCTTTGAGCAACCCTAGGCGTGGTTCTAGTTTCGTCTGCTACTACGACAGACATCGCTAATGTTAACTGCGAAGTTTATATGTCGAAGTCTAAGCAACACCTGATCGGTGAGCAACGTGTTTGCAGTCACACCCCTCCTTCCCCCATCATCAGCCCCATCACCATCCCTATCATGACCCCAACTACCCTCGGAAATTGTAAATACAACTGAATACGCAGCTCGCCAATCAATCGTGACTGAGACTTCGAAATATTATGTTTCCATACTGTTGATGTAATCAAAGCAGAACACACTCTGTAAGTATCCGGTTTCCGGTAAATTAAATTCCTGGAACGCATTCCGGATCCAAAACAGGTTCTGATGTTGTACTTGGATGTTGGGAAGGACAAGCACTGGCTGTGATGGCTTCTCTTCCTTGTGAGGCTTATATTATCTGGCCAAAATCTGTGCAATTATCACTTTGGAGTAACGGTTATGTTGAAGAATTTTTTTTGATGCTGCATAGTTCCTTGTCGAGACCTTGCTTCGTATTACAGAGCCCGAAAGCACGATCCATTTGAGTCTTGATGATTTCTCTTTTGATAGATTGATGGTGGTTGGATTCGTGATTCAGATACTATCCCGTGTTTTTGGAACGCAGATGTTTTCTACTTAGTGTCGGTTCTCTTCATCAATACGTCTAAGAATTGCAATTCGTTGCGGACTCAATCAACGTATCTCAATCAGACTCGGAGCATCTTGTGGGCTTCTTCAATGGCCAGAGTTTCAAACTA
>WOGN01005423.1:0-13221 GCA_015342105.1 Leptinotarsa texana
CAAAACAGTATTCCGTAGCTTCAGTGACAATCTATGAGTGCATAGTATGCCATCTTTGCAGTGCTAAACCCCAATTCTTTATAAATCACTCTAACCGCATAACAGCCAGAGGAGACTTTTCTAGTGAGTTGTTTAACATGATCCACAAATTTTAAATTCTGATCAATGAAGACTCCTATAAATTTGGTGTTACTTTTAGATTCCAGTGATGTCTTCAAAAGAAAGTTCGTTGATTCAGCATCTGAATGATAATAAATTTGTTTTAGTTAAGTTAAAAGATGAAATGTTTGAATCACACCAAGCTTTAACTTTTTTCAAGTCGACAGAGATCATTTTGAGCAACTCACAAGTGTTTTTATTGTTCCAAAGTATGGTAGTGTCATCTGCAAATAAGGTGAACTTCCCAGAAATATTGAGCTTGGCGAGATCATTTATATATAAGAAAAGAATGGGATCTAACACAGAACCTTGTGGAACTCCAGAATTAATTTTCCTTTTTTTTTGAAAGTTGAGATGTTTTGACCACTTGCGTCCGTCCCATTAAGTAGGAATCGAACCATTTGTGCGTTACTCCTCTGCCGAGGGATAGCTACAAAAACATGAGTCGAAATCCAAATACGAAGCAGCAGCAACTTATTTCCAATAAGCAGGTGCACAAAGGTCACTTGATTGTTCTATACAGACATTTTCCGTTATCAAGCACTTTTCCCAATCACAAGAAATGCAATACTCTTCCCAAGAGCGTTTCACAAACTAAGTTGGCATCTTCAGGAGATGAAGAAGGCTGTCTTCATCTCCTGAGAAGAGTATTCATTTCCGTATTTTTCTATTCAACAAAACACTCACAACATTTCTTTTGTGAAAAAATTCCCGTTGATCATACAAAAAAGGGCAACTTTCTTTTTCAAGGAACAAAGAACATCTCAAAAAAAACAATGGGAAAAAACATTTATTTCTTGGATTTCATTGTTTTTTTAAGAACTAATTCATTATTTTGTGCCTAATAAACTATTCGTGACTGGATTATGGTTTTAGAAAGGAGTTGACAGGTATATTGAGTTTTCCTTCGTCTTCAAAAGTTCCTGAATAAATATTCAGGAAAGAAAGTTTTCCAAAATGGTGCATTCTTTAAAAAAAAGCTACTTTTTGATGCCCTGCTGCTATCAGATTCAAAAATGTATGATTATCACAAATCAAGACATCATGATAGAAATGGATTTATAACCCATATATTAACGTCAAAGGCAACAATTTTTCCAGCATAAAAATCATCTTAAACCATATACAATCCCCATTTTGAAATTAAATGAGCTCTAGAGCTAAATCCTACTCAAATAGATATCACCAGACTAGATGACTGACTTGAAATCAATGCAAAAGGTTACAATTCCTATTGATTAGGTTTGTTTGTTCCATAAACTAAATTGTTGTCAACTAGGTACAGATCACCCAAGTTTAGTCAATATTCACGATCATGGTGCAACAATGGATCAGGTTTGAAATTTCAAGAACACAAGATCAATGTGCAATGTTATGCAAAAACTACTCACCATTAGCCCAGTTTCTACATTAGGTAATAAAGTAATCCTAGATCCCTCCGAAATTCCGTTCTGAGCCAGATTTCCGCTCTGCAGTTGCCTAAAAAACATCGGATTTAGCAAACAAAACTGCCTAACTGTACTTTGGCTCTGAAACCCACTTATCTCTGAACAGTAAACATATCCTATCCCTGGACACTCTCAGTCTTTTCGAGACGACTTTTTTGAGATTATCGATGGTAATGTCCGAGTCTACGCACAAGAAGAAGTCGCCCCCCGTGGTGGGGCTCACATGTATTTTTATTTGGGTATTTGTGCCACACCCCTGAGGAATGGGGTTAGTAGATGATTGTGAGCTGTTTTCCATTCTCCCAAGTCTCTTTTTTGGGACGTTACGCGTATTTCGGAGCACTAGGAAACTTGGTGGAACGCCTTTGTTAACGATTTCAGAGCACGCACCATTTCTAAGGAGATAAAACCACACAAAAAAACAATAGTATGTTACGGTACTGTAGTTCGACTTTTTGCCTACAGCTCGATTTCTGACAAGTGGAACTTGGACTGCTCTTGATGCTGATTGGTCAACTAAAAAGTGAATTTGTATGTTTGGTTGCCTACTTAAGAGACACAATTTTACTACCAACCAAGAAAACAAAATATTATAATCGATTGGCGATTGGCATCACTGATCCCTAGTCTTGGGACAGATGAGACACAGAAAATATCATAACTTCAATTCCACATTTTTTGACAGAAACTCCTTCAACTCAGTGGGTCAAAGCGTTAAATTTTTTCCAATACAGAATAAACTACTTCAAAAAATTAATGTGTCATCTAGTAATTTTAAATTTGAACTACATTGTTGCTTATTTTTATCTTCAGTCACCAAACTTTTTTTTCACTCAGAGTATGAATAGAGTCATATGTTCTACAGATATATATTTTCGTTGAGAGGATGACGTGTCTAACAACAATTCTCTCAAGTTAATAATGACCAAACATAAAACATCGTATAAATTATTATTCCAGGTTTTCATTTTTCTGTGTTCATTTATGACTTACATTTTTTTGCTATGAAGTTGAAAAAACATTGAAAGTTCAGTGAGAGACAAATGGCCTCGCTCTCAGCGATACTGCAGCCAATGGATTTCTGCACTATTTGATCTTATCTAAGTGTTTTTCGTTTCATGCATAAATGTGTGAGATATTGGAGATCCTGGGTTTGACGTGATTCTGCTAAAAGGGTCTAGTGCCAACGGGAAGCACAACAAACGTAAAGACATCACTATGGTACATTGACGCAAAATAAATTCAGGGTGGAAGGTATTTTTTTTAGCGTATAACTTATTATGGATGGATTAAAGTTTCTGAGGACATCTGTGTAGGTAAATGGTGTTTGAATTTCTTTTTTGAACTATCATCACTATATTATTTTAGTCTGTAGTTTAATATAGAACGAAATGAACTAATAAAAAAGCAATAAAACACTTCGAACATTCTTTAAACCCAAAAATGTATTTAATAAAATCCATACATATATTCCATCATGAACATTTTTTCTTTTCGCCTAAATAAAACAACGCTGGGTTTATTTTTCGCTTGTGTCGTCACAAATATATTATTTGTATTACTACCTCTTTTTTCTGTTGATATAAACAAAAAATCGACTTCTAAAAACTAATGAACATACTTAATAATACGTTTTCATTAAGGAATGATCAAGCTATTTTTTTTCAGTCTATAAAACGACTGAATAAAATGTGTCTTTCCCAGAAAAGAAAACTGGGTACCTAAAATATTTACTTAGAATAAACAATTAATCAAGTAAGATCACACATTATATTTAGTCCTTCAGCTGTAATTGTATCAACAAGTGAGAATGAGCTGGACATCTAGACAAACTTCGATGTTTCGCTACTGTTGAAACCTTCCATCCTCAGCCTTTGCAACATTGTTCTATAAATTTCTGGAGCGAAGGGAAGAATGCAACCACGTTCCTGAATTTCACCTGGAAAATAGCCCAAAAATAATATTGTTCAAGTTGGTAATATGTAATAATATGCATTACGTACCATCTAGAATCATTTTTGCAGCAATCGCTGCTGGATAACCGACCGTTTTCGCCATAGCCGAATGCCCATTGACATCTCCGTATACCACGAAGTTGATTCCTCTAGTTTCTTTTTTGTTATCTGGCCATAGAACTCCAACATCGTGCCTGAGGATTATGATATCCCTTTCGTCTTTTTCTGAAAAAAATATGTTGATTTACAGATTTATCACTCCATGTAGAGGGTTTATTGAAAATGAGTCTCATGCAGTCTCAGCTATGAAATGTCAAAGCTCAAAGCCGTTCCTAGTATTTTAATAAATTTCTCTCACGATACGGATTTGCATCATGAGAAATAGTTTAACGAGTGCTGCTCCAACATATAGCATGGCAAACTTTCTATGGGTAATGATGGGTATTGTAAACATCTAGTACATCATTTCAAATGTCATGGATATTTTGCCACAGAACACCTTTACTACGGGTGTTCTGTGATTTTGCCCCGCACACCTGATAATCAGTTTCATTGCAAAATTCCTGCTACCTTGGGTGAAGTTACTGCGATTTTGTGAGAATATCACTCAGCAACAATGAAGCTGTTTATAGATGAAAGAATTTTTAAAATCATTCAAGTATTAGTTTTTTGAGCTCATTTAGCACAAATTAAAATGAAAATATCAAATCTCTTTCCTTCATAATATCAAAATTTGAACTCTGGAGTCTTGGAACAAGTACAATTCAACGACTCTGTTTGATATAAGTATAATCATCTTACCCAATGCCAGTTTGGTGGACAAATAATGCGTCAACGTATCTAAAGGCGTTCCACACTTAACCACACTTTTTTCCTCCAACAACCCCAATTCCTCCAAAACATCCACGGCGGTCTCTGTACCCGTTCTTTCCGTAATCTTGCTCTTCAAGTTGTCATAGAAAATATTTGAGTCTTCTAACCCCAGCAGGTCGCAGATGAACTTCCGCCACGTAATTTCGGGTCCTTGCAAGTGCAAGCTGGGGTGGATTTCGCTGTCGAGCAGCCCCAGGAATTGAAGCTGTCTCGCAGCTTGCGCGAAGCCGCTGTATCTGATGGTGCCTCTGAGGATCGTGTTAGCGCCATCTATGCCGTACAATTTGGCGTACTTCAAGCTGTCTCTGTTTGGGAAGCCTTCCAGGTTGAAGCCGGGGAGAAAATCCAAGGGTTGCGCTGCTCGCATCAACTCGCCTCCTTCGCTGATTTCAACGATTTGGCCTTTTCTGAGATATCTGCAATATTACAATACATCTCATCGATTTCTTTTTGATGGAAATAAAAGTGTAGCTTCGTTTATCGACTAGGTTGAACAGAAGGCTATTTGAGTAGGAAAAACAGAGATATATGTATTCAAAGTTAAAAAAAAATAGACAAGAACTAAAGGAGAACTAAAGAAAACAGCAGAAAAAGACATAAGGACTATTATAACTTGACTAAAAACGTAAGTGTGACAATCACATGCAGCAAATGAAAATAGATCTTTCCAAAAAGTTGAGATCAACATTCATTGTTGTCCTAATAACAAGCAGAAAATATCGAATATTTAGGTATCTACTTCGATCTGAGGTGGAACATATCTAAATATCCGTAGAAGATACTGAAATATCACACAGATATTTTGAGAAGGTAATATTTCTAACGATAGATTAGTTTTCGGGTGAACAAACTTTCTGAGTTTCTATTTCTCTATGGTCATACGAGAAGTGTGGGAAACATTTGAAAATTTGAAATAAATGACACTATCATTGTGATAGCACGTTCATTATTAACTAATTTCACATGAAAAATATATCAGCACAATCATTGAGTTTAAAATATAAATGATAGTAAATAAATGTATTACAAATTGTGTAATCATATATTCACACAAACTCAGCTACCACGGCATTGACAATATACAAAAAACTCAGAAATATCAATCACCTTGCTGACGATACGGTGTTCAAGAGAGCACCCCTTGGTGACCAGGAGAACTTGTATCTCAGAGGATTGTCGCTGAATTCTGGCGCTGGCAAACCCCCGCAGAAGGATTCAAATGACGTTATCGTTCCACCACTGCTTTGCACTTCCTGTATACATTCCAAGGCAAGGAAATGATCAATACCTGAAATCCAAATTGTTATGGAATGCAGAAATTAGCCGTCCTTTATAGAATACTTTGTTTATTTGAATTGAAGGGGTTATATTTTTGTTTATGTTTGTCTATAATGTAGACTGTGATAGATTTGCGGTTAGATTTTGTTCAATTGAACATTTTTTTTCATCAATCCACTATACTCTCCATAATTTTTTTATAAATATAACAAACTGACGTTTGAAAGTTTACATGCGAGGAGTTTGCTGTCTACAGACGCTGGTCATGATTTACCGTTATCACTGTGAATCCGCGGTTGTATGTGTGTATTATGGATAAATAATGTTATTGATATTAGTGTATTTGATATAATATATATCTGATATAAGAACACAGTCGCAGAATTGTGTTTATAACTCATGTACGGCTGGACTGATTTTTGATGCCTGCATCTTTAGCGTCAAATAATAATTATTGAAACACATGGATATGTGTTGAAGTGAAATGGCTTTCTTCAGCTGAACTACCTGACATATGGGCTATTCGATTTTGAATTTCATTCCACGGCCATATTATCATTAAAAATTTCAATTTCCTTCCAGATATATCTTGGCAGAATGCTTTGAAAGCGCTTCCAACCAAATAAAGAAGAAAAAGAAAATTTCTTGATATAATGTTCCATGATCTGCGTGGCCACAGCTACTAGGGATAGGCGGCCAGGAAATCTACCTAGTTGTTTTTTATTATGTTGTGAAAGGGGTTTCATCGGAAATTTATTCCGACTTATCGAATAATACGTGCTTTATGAGACAAAACGTTAGTTTGACTTTGATGTATCTCACCTGGGTCTAGACCAACTTCGTTCAAAATGGTCACTCCAGCATTTTGGGCTGCCTGATGCAGGTCTTTAACTGTCGGGGACATATAACTAGCAGTCACCATATGCACGCCTTCGTTGATACAGGCCTTAGCCACAACAGAATGCAAACTAGCAGGTAGTATAGATACTACAACATCAGCTCTCCTGACTAGATCTTGCAGGGAAGATGAATTTTCGGTTGCGTTCAGGTAGGTACTCTCCACACCTATGAAATAATATAAGCAAGAGTAAATAATTGATTCATAGATGAAAACATCTGGATTGGAATTGTTTAAACTAGTATTCAAATATAGTAAGGCTGATACATACCAGGATAATCATTAGCTAGTCTATCTCCTAGGTCTGTTTGTTCACAAGCTACCGTGATGCCGACTGATTTATCTCTGTATAAGTATTCCACCAATGGGGATGCTACCCTGCCTGCTCCTAATATGAGAACGTTTTTTTCGTTGGGAGTGCCGTCACCGCTAGATTTGTGTTTGCTTTTGCTGTGTAATAGATTTTTGTGAATGAACCAAACAAAAGCCATACTGAAAATAGACTTACCTCGAACTTTTTCTCAGCTCTTGAATGTATTCGTAATTGGTAGTCAGTCGTCCGTTACTGGCAATTATAGCCTGTAAAATCAAACATGTAGTTTCATGGTCACGAAAATACTAAAATTCATAAAAGTAAACCTCCAAAAATTTGGAAAAAAGTTATTTTTGCTTTTTACTCACCCCATTCACAACAGGACAAAAGCTGTGCCTCTCCAGTGGTTCTTGAGCATTGCTTTGGATTATATCGAAAGCAAAGGGGTACAGCAGATCTCCAAAAAAGTCTGTGCTCTCTCTAGGAATCTGCGTGGGCATATTATCGATGCTGCACACCAGAACTCCTGGTCCATTGAAACTTCTGGTGTCTTTATTTCGATCTGCGTCGTATAGACAAAACGGGGTGTCTATCGTCGTACATTCGTTCATGAATTCGATTGAGCCTCCTGGAAGAAATTTAATGTGAGAAACCTCAAATTTGGTGAACCCAAAACTTAAAGCGACATCAAAACGGTCTAATAAAATCTCTATCAACGCTGTTGTGATCTATCACCAGATAGCGCTGTTTCGAATCATGTTAGGACTCATCAGTGGTGATGACAGTACCATTTAACTGCCCAGGGACAGGTCAAAGTAGCTAGAGGCGATGATAACTCCCCTTACGAACACGCCATCTATGGGAATGACATAAAACTTAAACCTTGCTTAAACCCTGAATTCAAAGTATCCATAATGAACAAGTTTGAACATATATCTATCTAAAGAAATGTAGCTTACAGAACGAATAATAATCTAAGTAAATTTATTAAAAACAATAAAGACAAAACTTCGTTGTTGGATAGATCAGGAGTTTATAAGCTGACTTGTAGCTCTTGTCCAAAACTGTATATTGGCCAATTTGGAAGAATATTTTCCCAAAGAATTAAAGAACATATAAGTAGTTTTGTAAATAGAAAGACCAATTCCACATTTGCAAACCACCTTTTAGCAGAAGGACATGCGTTCAATCATGAATACGATGTTGTTGTGTTTTTAGAATACGTTAGTTATGGATTTTCATCAAGTATCGGCCGATTCCATCATATATTTTTTCTCTCTCTTTTTGAAAACTACCGAAAAATTGAGAGATACAAAAGCTCAAATCGCATTTTTACCTGGATCTGCCGAAATATCGCATATGGCCAACATCCTGTGAGGTAATGCTGGAGCTCCTACGGAGGTTGGTAACCAAGGAGTGTGAGCAGGTCTAAGAAGATGTTTAGCATCAGGAATTGTCAGTAGTTTAGGACTGTTCACGGCCCAGTATATCCCGTTGACCAGCACTGAGGCGTATGGAGCAATTTTTTTGTTGAACGTAGATATGTATCGCTCTGGGTGTTCTTCGTATTCTACAGGGTCGAAACCCCCACCATCTGCACGTTCCAGGTAGTGTCTTCTCCTAACCTAATACAACAATAGATTCTTCATACTCTTTGTACGACTCATTTTGATGAGAAAACGATTGGAACTGAGGAATGACTGTGTTTGATCTATTTTTCGGTTTTGTTGATCGTGGATCTACAGTTGTCTATGCCACAGTTGGTAGATGAAACATTCATCATGAAAATCTGCAGTTCATGACGAACAAACGGAAAATATTTTAAACACAGTTGTCTCCAGCCCTGAAGAAATCAATCTTGAAATAAAAGCATTCACCTCACACCCGTAGACTTTGTTCAAACTCCCGTGTTCTGCAACTTTTTTCAGAAGTTCTGGACTGACGTATTCGTGAGGCAGCTCTTGGAAAACTTCCTGAGATCCCTGAGAAACGTTTCCCGATCCGGTGAATACGAAGGTGAGAGGTCCTATGGATTTTGGCATGAGCCCCAGGGCTATCTCATAGCCTGCGTCTCTGACGGCTTGTCTGGCCATACTAGAGTTTCTGTAAAAGCAACAGTTCGTGGAGTGAAGATATGGTGAAGCCATCGAAAGATAACGATGAATGCACAAATAAAAACGTGAATATGGGAGTGCCAATGCCAGTCTAATGCCCGTATTCTCCGCATACCGTCCAAAACCAAGCTCTACTAAGGTCGGTTGAAAAATTAAGCATCGCCATTACTTTGATAATTGCAGAAATTTTTCAAGTAAGTCATGCTCACCAATCACAACAGAAAGAAGAAGAATTTCATGTCAAAATCAATGATGACTGGTCGAAATTGTACACATAAAGTAGGAGTCCCAGGTACAGACAAGATGTTCCATATTTTGGATACTCAATTTTGGCATATGGAAGCAGAAAATGTCCTCATCATCAAAATGATGAGTAACTTTATGTTAAATTCGATCTAGAAATGCAATTTCAATTTTATTCAAAAAAAAAAGTTGAATTTGACAAACACTGAACGTCAGTGGGTCGCAGTTGGTCGCATCATTTCAAGTTAAATGTAAAGCACAAACAAGTGCCGAAGTTAAACTTCATTGAAACTTTTCGAAAAAAAGTTTCCCATATGGTGCGCACTTTAATGGTGACACTGTATGTTATTTGTAGGTTAAACTAGCTAGGTTAGGTTCATGAAAGCTCGGCTTGGAAGCTCTCAACTGCCAGAGTGAAGTGCTTAACTTCAAGCGGAATCAAATCTGAATTTTGTTACGGTGCATATATACAATTTACGAATTAGGCGAGCTTGAGGTCCAAGCAGCCAGGCTCAATACTCTGCGGAGAATACGGCCAAAAGTCTCATCAGTATTTCCGCCAGCAAAACCTACCTGTAGTTATGCGCAGGTCCAATATGCATGAAAGGGGTGTGATGTCCAAGAGCCAACAACCTCAGCCCCATACCGTGCAGGATGTTGACAGTTCCTGCGATACCAGCCATCTTCCCGAAGGCCACCACTCTGGTCCCCTTCTCGTTCATGAGCTTCTCGTAGTCTATGAGACGGATCCTCTTCTCCAGAATGGCGTCCAGGAGCGGCAAGTTGGATTCCTGCGCCTTGATCGTGTGCGAGAATATACAGTACGTTTTGTCGGGTATGAGCTGGTCGATTGGTACCTGCCGATGCAAATAATTTTTGAAGTGAAATGAATCGATAACGACATGATTTTAGTGTGGAAGAAATGAAATATTGAGACTACCACAAAAAAAATAGTCGATTCAAGATACGAGGGATATTACTGCAACTTCCACGTTCTTCTTTCGAGCAGAATGCTTGGTTTCGAAGGAAATTCATTCCATTTCGTTTTTCGCATCTCGAATCAAGGTTTCCTGCGATGTTCGCTGTTATTGTTTTTATATTCTTTGCTTTTACTACTCTTTACTGATGTACCTGCTTCACTCCGAATATGACGGTGGCCTCCGAAATGTCTTCTTGCACAGTGGCCCCCGCGTTGATATAGGCCTGCATGGGGTATGCTCTGCGGTTACTGGGCTGGACGATAACTTTGACCCCTCTTTTGACTAGTTTGCGAACGTGGCTTGGAGCAAAAGGGGCACGTCTCTCCCAAACGCTCTGGTCCTCGCGTCTGATGGCAATAGTTTTGGTTTTGGCCGTAACCTGAAAATGATAATTTTCGTAATTATCTGAAGGATTATGACATTCAAAAACTATTGTAAAGAATCTGAAGTTGCTCCTGTCCGGTTGAGTTGATACGATAGCCGACAAACAAACACATGACCTCATCTCGAAAGAATGCAGTCTGGAACCGCCGGTAAAATTCTAGACGAGTACCGAACCGTCTACAGAATTCTCGAAAGGACCTTTACCGATATAAGCCCGCCTTCCCGACTCAAGAGGGCAGTTTAGAAAGTGAATCGAGCGGCTAAACAAGAAATTCGAATAATGGAAATAAATTAAGCGTTAGTTGCTGAGTGCTATAATAAATAAATTTGTTTAAAGACAGTTAATTCATTAATTTGTTTAACTATATTAGGACCTATTTATCAATGAATGTTTGAAGTTTTTCCTGAAGGAGTTGATGTTTTGATTGATTCCTTCAACTTACTTTGGTATATGATTTCACATTTTCTCACCATTATACAGAAAGTTTCTCTAATTAGGCCACAGGGTAAATGTTGTATCAAGTCACAAATATCAATATTACAAATCACAATATTTTTGTTTTCAGAAGACGTACAGTTTCTGAGTTGAAATGAGCTATAACTGTCTTCAGAAACCTGCTTGCCTGAGTCACGTAGATCCATCATATACGTATAATCGCAATTTTTTTGTAATCTGAAAACTGACCCCACGAAAAGGTATTTCATGCCTTAGGTGTCACTCTATTACGGTATGGTGTGCCGTTTTGTCCGAAGAGAGTCAAAATTCTCACGAAATGACTCTAGTTGTATAACCCGAAGATAACTAACTTTTTAAATGTTTAATCTGCTTCCCAAATTCAAATCTTTTGCCGATGAAGAGTCCCAGAAACTTTGTACAATCTGTATTATCAATGACTAGTTGTTTGTTTGTTCAAACAATTAGTTACAATATTTGTTTATTAACCCAAAACTTGAGGTTTCCAACTTCAAAACTGACGAATTTACTTTCTTTATGCTTATTTACCCTATACAAAGAACCTACCTGCACATTTCAAGATTCTAGGTTCCGTAGCTTCAGCTGTACGTCAATATAAGAGCGGGCATCAGCTCGTAATTTGTATTTTCACTTTAAAAATACAGTAACTAAAAGAATATGCCAACTACCCTGAGTATGAATAGCTTCGGAAATCGAATTCGTAAAAGTAACACAACCGTCAACGACGTCTGGCCGCGTTCGGGTCGCATTCTCGGCGATGGCGCTTCATTGCTCAAATCGCCCCTCTACCCCTGCGCATCTTTCCCCGTCGTCTTACAGTAGACGCGACGCTAAATGGCTTACTCCGTTGCGTCAAGTTAATCTTATCGTAATAACTTTTGAAGGATTCATCCAATTTATCTAGTGTAACACACAAAGTTCATCTATATTAAATACTTGAAAAGAAAATTGTATCAATTTTTATAGGACTTTGACAGATATTCTGAAATGTGGATTGAAAAAAAGTATTCGATTCAATTCTATTTATGACTCAGTATTTTGCATATAGTGGCTACAACATATGAGGTAGTTATATGCTATCGCAAACTTTCATTTAAAACTATTTAAGATAAACAGCAGTACATCATAAATCTTACGGTACATTATCTTTATGTAAGCCTAACGGTATAGGCAGCGCATGCCAAGATAGATCTCAGGGGGCAAGATTTTTTTGACTTACTTAATACTTGAAGTTTATATTATGATCAGAATTACACAAAACCTTTGTAAATTGTAGCCTATATGTTATTCTGATGTATGAGCTGTATTAATGTAAAGTTTCATCTGAATCCGTTCAGTCGTTTTGGCGTGAAAGATCCACATACATACATACATACATACAAACTTTCATATTTATATTAGTATAGATTTACAATACGTGCATGACTATCCATTTCCATTGTAGTTCCTTAATTTCACTATAAAATTGACTAGGCTATTGAGTTCTTACGTATCACTGTTTGTTTCACAACAATCAAAACAAATCTATTAATAATGATCTTGTTAAAACGGTCAAATACAAACATTTCCATCGTTACTCAATTTTGAGACTGCCTTGATTATTTTAAATTCAGATAAAAACCGTTCAAGATAAGATAATGCAATATTATCAAGAGATACATTTTGAAAATAATGTTTGTTGACATACTTGCAGTATTAATGAAAATAATATGGAGGTCGTATACTTAAAATGCAAATTATAAAATGAATCTATATATAAAAAAATAAAATGATAGTTTGGGTGGATTTGGATGAAAACTTATCGGTTCCGGCTAATAGTTTAGATGTTTTTCATCAGTTCGGACTTCCATTATCTAATATAATATAAATTGATTTGAAAACCCTGAAAAAACAATTGAAAAATTAATAAGATTAACCGAAAATAACAATTTTATTAAACGAAAAACTGAAATTACAAATAAATAACATACAAGATGAGGGACTGCCAATGGTATCGCCACTTTCACCTGTTATAGCCAATATATACATGGAGTGGTTTGAAACTGGCCATTGAAAAAGCCCACATGAAGCCCCGAGTCTGGTTGAGATACATAGACAACAC
>WOGN01005424.1:0-13220 GCA_015342105.1 Leptinotarsa texana
GAAGACTTCCTCATCCTTGTATTTTTTTGTATTAAGATGGAGTAGTAGAAAGCCAAAAACTTTCTTTCCCAAAAATTAATCACTCCTAAAAAATATAACCCCTTCAATTCAGAAATCATTATCTTCTGTCGTTATGTTTAAAACAAAATTATTTTCAATTTAACATTATTTATTCCTATTCAAAAGGTTTAATTATGGGAAATCCGGAAATGTTCATTAATAACCTAGAGAAGTCGATTTACAAACATCCTTTGATTAAGAATTCTTGTATTGGCATGTGGATGACGTTTTGGTCTGTTTTCCAGGTACTAAGAGACAGTTAGATACTTTTCATAGGGATATGAATTCATGAAAACATTAAATTCACTATTGAAGTAGAAGCAGACAACTCAATCAATTTCTTGGACTCAACAATTAGTAGAATGAACAACAAACATGATTCCTATACGGATATTACGATTCTACACATCCATGTCAACACAAAGTAGCATGATTCACAGATTAGACAATGTTCCCCTTTCAATGGATAATTTCAATGAAGAACTTAATATCATCATGCAAATTGCACTAACAATGGGTTTGAAGCCGCATTAATAAACGAAATACTTTCCAAAAACGTCTACGCAATAGCGACTAGCGCAATAGCGACGTTTTTCCTATTGATAAGTTGAATAATCAAAATTATAGAGCTTCAACGTATTTTTGACAAACAACGAAAAAAGTAGCTTCATTTGTGAAGAAGCGAGATATTAAAATTGCATATGGAACAACTAATACGTTGGGAAAGTTAGTTGAAGATAATAAAGACAAAACATCCAAATTTGAAAATTTAGTAGTATATAAATTGAAGTGTGTAATGTGCTCTAAGGTATATATTGGTCAAACTGACAGAACATTTAGGAATCGAATCCAGAAACATCATATGAGCCAATAAGGAAACAAGTTCAACATATTGAAATCATACAACCACCGTATCCAATCTCGACGTCTAATAACCCCAGCAACACGTTTGGTTCTACCAAACATTTGCCCTTCGATTCCAGACCACATTATAGAAACTGAACTGAAGAAATTAGGACTAAACCTAGTATCACCAACTTCATTCTTGAGAATTGGTGTATCTGATCCCGAATACAGCCACATCATGAGTTTTCGTCGTTAGGTATACATTAGTCCTACCAATGTCACACTTTCAGAATCCCTTCCCATATCCTATGAAAACATATCATACCGCATATTCGTGTCACAAGACAATATGACATGCTTTAACTGCAAGCAATCTGGCCACTTAGCATCTCAATGTACAAGAACAATTACCCAGTCACCACCAGACCAAACTACATCTACGGAAACCCCAGCACAAGAAGATAATCCGAACAGCAATGAGAATGTACCGATAGCACTACCACAACCTCTGCGGGAAAACTCATTGTTTCCACCCATACCTCTCGAAGTCACCCAAAACATAATGGAATCAAAAGCTACCTCATCAACAACTGAAGCACAGAAAGACACACAACCTGCACCTAAAAGAACCTTAGCAGATATCCTTACACCTCCAATTGAAAGTAAACCCAACCAAGATAAAACAATAGATGATATATTCACCAAACCGGAAAGTAAAAAAATAAAAAACATAAGCATGTAACTTCCCATGAAAAGCCACAAATGTCAATACTAAACATGATAGCACCTGCAAAGGAGTTCATCGAATCACATTCTCCGCCGTTCATTCTGAAGTATCATCAAATTGCTGACCTATTTGAAAACACTTTCGGTTCACAGGAACCAGAGCAAATAGCATTAGAATACACCAAATAACTACTTTCTTTATGCAATATGCTAGAGAAAATCTACCCTTACTTCATAGAGAGAAGTATAAAAACACGATGTACTAAGCTCCGCAAACGAATTCTGAGTACCTTAACAGAATTAATGGAAACAATCGTGAATAGAAGACTGGTATGGCATTTAGAATCACGTAATTTACTTCGACAGGAACAAACCGGCTACAGAAAGTACAGATCTACAGTAGACAATATTACAGACCTAGAGTCAGAAATACATAAGGCGTTCTCAAACAAACAAAAATGTATAGCAATATTTTTCACTTAGAGAAAGCTTATGACAAGGCTTGGAGGTATTATATTTTGAAAACTTTACAAAAATGGAACATCCAGGGTAATATGTTAGCATTCGTCAAAAATTTTCTTGAAAATAGGTTCTTTCGAATTAGAGTCAATGGAGAACTATCGAATCTGAAAACCCAAGAAAATGGTACACCACAGGGATCTATTATCAGCGTAACATTATTTCATAGCAATCAACCAGATAATAGAACATGTAGAACTACCAGTGAAAGCACGACTTTACGTTGATGACCTACTTCTACCTACAACAGCTAGAACTCTGGTCTAAATCAACAGGGCTCACTTTCTCTTTAGAAAAAACAAGATTTATACTCTTTTCGAAAACACACATCAGAGACCGACCAACACTACAACTCTATGGCAAAAATCTGGAATATGTTGACGAAATTAAATTTCTTGGAATGATTTTAGATCAAAAATTAAACTGGAAATTACACATACACCATCGCATCGGAAAGTGCCGAAGAGGTTTTAATTTACTGAGGATGATATCTAATACAACATGGGGTTCCAACACAGCTACACTTATTCGACTCTACAGATCCCTTAGAAGATCCAGAATCGACTATGGATCAATAGCATATGCTTCTGCAAACCAGTCGACATTCCGAAAACTAGACGTTGTTCAAAGTACAGCACTTCGAATAGCATTAGGAGCTCATCGAACAAGCCCAATTGAAAGATTATCAGGCAAAACAAATGAAATCCCACTAAGGTACTGTAGACAATATATGAGTCTCTCTTATGCTACTTTTATTGCAACCAAACCAACACATTGTACATATAATAATGTTTTTTCAAGCCGTTCCAAACAAAATTTCACGGGACATCCAAGGACCGACCCTCGTTTTTTAAAAGGATAAACAAATATTCAGAACAATTAGGGTATACACTTCCTCCATTATTTTCCAACTCCATAACTACCCATCCTCCTTGGGTGATCAATCCCCCAATATGTGACTCCTCTTTATCCTGTTTCCCAAAAAATGATACTCTCCCCCAAATTCTACTGAAATTATTCAAACAAAAATTAACCCTGAGAACCATGTAATTCTATACACCGATGCTTCAAAAACAGATCAGGGATCAGCTGTTGTATCGCCGGACGAAACATTAAAATACAAGCTTTCCCAAGACACATGTATATACACAGCTGAAGTATTCGCAATACTACAAGCATTATTATTTCTGAAAAATCATTCTGCTGATAGATTTCTAATTGTAACAGACTCTTTGTGTGCTATTAAGGATACGCAACAGGTATATACAGACAATCCCATAATATTACTAATAAAAAATGAACTATATAGAATCGAAGAGTGAGGGAAAAAAGTAATATTATTATGGGTCCCATTGCATATTGGAATCGCTGGTGATGAAAAGGCAGATATTGCAGCCAAAGAAACGATAGACGATCATAGGTCAAGGATAATCACCAAAATAACTCCATCCGATACGAAAAGATACATCAAGAATATGATAATAAATGAATGGCAGAGGGAATGGCTCCAGACGAATTCGAAATTTAACGAAATAAAACCATCCGTTAAACCCTGGACACACCTACCAAAAACCAGAAAACACCAGGTAATCCTCTGTCGACTTCGTATTAGACATACCAAATTTTTGCACGATTTTCTTTTATGACGCGAGGAACAAACTATCTGTGATATATGTGATACAGCACTAACTGTGAAACACGTTCTTCAAATTTGTTCCAAGTATCAGGAAGCAAGAATAGAATTCGGAATACCGAAAGAACTACGAGAAACTCTTAGTGACACTTGCAGTATTGAAAATCTCATGTCATTCTTGACAAATATCAATATGTATCTTTTAATTTGAATACAATAATCATGTAATGTGAAATGTAACGTAGCGCTAATAACCCTAATGGTTGATGCGTTTATCTTGAAATAAAAAAAAAATTTGGTTGTTGCTTGTTTTTTATTTCATTTTAGTTTCAGTTTTTTTTTTGACTAATATGATTATAATTTTTCAGCAGATCTTTTTCATTTTTTACATATTTTTTCAAGGATTTCAAATTAATTTATATCACATCAGACAATGGAAGTCCGAACTAATGAAAAGCACCACGAAACATTGTCAACCACCTTCAAACAAAGATTATTTCTTATTTGTTAGCAACGGAGCCAGATTCAATAAATGTAGCAACTAATTCCAAGACTTTTTTCAAAAACTACACGTCACGATTTGATTTCCATAAACTTTATTCGAAAAATATAATCACAACTATACCTCCACAGTAGCTTTTTCATACACTTGAATTCGTTTTGAAGTGCGAAATGTGTGCCGCGAAACTGATTTTACACTTTTACAGCAACGTAATTTTGGCAAACAGAAATGGTGTCATGAATAATAAATGAAGAATAATTTAGGAAAAACTGAAGAATTCTTCAACTGGGGCCTTTTCTTTCACGGTATGTTAATTGTAATCAGCTTGTGGAAAGTTGCCCCATAGGAAGAATGGCCAAATTAATATTCGTTGACAACTTTTCGACTGACTTGTCATTCGTGACTACCACACAAGTATTTATTTAGGTATATCACGTTTTTTTGATAATAATTTCCAATGAAATATTTTGCTTTTTCATCATTCGGTTGGATTTGAAAAATATACTTCAAACATTTCCCGATATGTGATGCCAATTCAGTTTCTTCTATTTCAATTCATCAAAAGTATATCACATAGTGTTTTTGATACCTAAGTTATTCTCGACCAACACATGAGGTGGGATGAATATGTTAACCACTTGATCTAAAGAATATGACTGCTAATGAACAAATTTCACAATCTAAGGAACATCGTATCTAAAAATAATCTAATAACTCTATATTACAGTTTAGCTGAATCTGTCCCAAGTTACTGCATTACAGCATGGGCAGCGCCTTTAATAATATTCTGTACCCTCTAAAAATTGCTCAAAATTCCCTGAAAAAACAATCGCCTTCGGGTGATAACTGTTAACACCCGAAGACGATTGTGGATACTAACAATCTAAACGTCGTGACATAACTTGGTTTGACATCTTTCGATTTTTATTTTTCATTTTTTGTTGATAATATTTTTAATATATTGATATTTGAATTTTTTCATTTGTTTGGTTGTTGCTTGAATGTTATTTCTTTGTAATTTCAGTATTTTGTTTAATGAAATTGTTATTTTCGGTTAATCTTAATAATTTTTCAATTGTTTCTTCAGGGTTTACAAATCAATTTATATTATATTAGACAATGGAAGTCCGAACTGATGAAACACACTACGAAATGTTGTCAACCACCTTCAAACAATATATTTTAAATTTGAAATACAGCTCTTCCTAGGTCTCCTGCCCTTCGATCTCAATCAATGTATTTATTGAGCATATCCAAATTATGTATTTGAGATGTACATGATTCATAATCCTGCTGAATAGATGGGAAAGCACAATACAGGCATTTTTTATACATAGGTGTAACTCATACATTCAGCGAGATAACTCTGACATATATTATTTGAAATATTTTATGTGCAAGTATGTTGTTGAATGAATGAATTACTGAATTAGTGAATTACTGATAAATTTTAAAATCAACACATGCGCAATATTCAATTATAAGACAAACCAAAATTTTGCCCGATTTTTAATTGTTTCGTCTTTCTGATAATCAGAAAAAAAATATTGAACGAGTAGCAGTAGGTCGATGGAAATATCTGCTCTCCAAAAAACATGTATGAGATATCAGTTGCTCTCACTGAATATAACTGTGTACCAGACAACCTCAATTATGTAGTCTGTATATGTAGTATTTATATACTACATATACTATATACATATACTACATATACATATAATAATGTAAAAACAACTTGAAGTATAAATCACTTGAAAAAGTTACTGTACTAGCGAAACATGTTGTGATATATTTTTTCAAATGAAGTTTATGGAGATCAAATCGTGAGGTATAGTTTTTGAAATTACTATGGATCTTCATCAAATAACGGCCAAATCAATCAGAAAATTCAATCTTCCTCTTGAAGATAATCACTTGGTGATTGAAACACATGTTGAGGTGGTAAGAATAACTTTTTTGTTCTGGGATAGAACTCCAGTAATATCCATTACTACACCAAAGGTTCCAAACAGTGCATCACAAGAACAGTATCTATGTTTGAGAAATGAACAGTGCAAGGTGTTGAGGATAACGAATTCTACATTAGTTAATATCAAGGTATTCCATAGAGTTTGATGATGGTGATAATCACGGTCCTGCTGTTACTTCTTTTGTGAATTGTTTCGATTTTTTCAAAATATAATTCAGACAAGCCAATAAATTCGACAGCTCGGTACCCTAACACAATGAAAATTTGAACTTTTTCATTTTTGAAATTTTTGTATTGCCGTAATCTTCTTTTAAGGATCATGTCTCTCTGATCAATTATAATTTATAATATTTTCATTATTCTCGATCCTGGAAGTAACAAAAATATCACTCTGGCTCAATTCATTCACCATCTTGAACGCGTAGGCTTTGCTTGGTTTCTATGACAGGAAAAATGAATGCGTTGATGAGAGACTGTCAGACGTTTATGAACATATCAAAGATGTATTCAAATGATGAAAGGATTGATATGCTATTTAGTTATGCAAAATCAAATAGAAATCCTCTTTTGGGAAGGAATCGTCGGATTCCGAACAACCAAATGTTTAGACGTTTAGAAAGAAGTCTGAGGGACTGTGGTGCATTTGACAGAAAGCAAACCAGATAATGTGTGGTTACTAGAAGTGTGAGGACTTCAATTAATGTTATGAGTAAGGAAATATTACCACATACAAATTTACACAGTAAAAACATATTTTGTTTAATTTGGGATTGGCCAGTTACAAAAATTATAATAATCAAGATTGTTCTTAACGAGAAATTGCCCACAAAAAAATACAAAACTAAATGCTACAGGATACGCAAATTTCATCATCTCAATGAAAGGGATTACGGAAGGAGAGTACGATTTGCTGAGTGGTTGAGACGTAGGAATATTTATAGAAGAATAATATGAACGAACATATCAACGATCCCCTACAATGGTCGGTTTATGGAAAATATCCATTATAGGTGGTATAATACAAATGAACATTTACATAGGGAAACCAATTTTCAAGACAGGTTCGGAATAAATGTTTGGTTGGGAATTGTGCGAACAAACATCCTTAGCCCTTTCTTTTACGATGATCATTTGAATAGTTAAATATGTCTTTATTTACTATTCAATGAACTCGATGGCTTCTTAGATGAATTGCCACTGAATATTCGCCATGAAATACAAAACTTTCAACTGGACAGTGCTCCTCCCTATAATACAGCGATAGTAAAGGAATATTCAGATGAAATATTTTCAAAAAATAGATTCGAAACAATGGACTAATTAACTAGCCAGCTCGATCCCTAGATTTCAATCCTTTAGATTTTTTTGTCTGAGGATACATGAAGGCTAACGGTTTTTCAACACCGAGTACAGACATCGATCATCTCAAACAAAAAATAAGAGATGCATGTATCAGTATTACACATATTATGCTAGAAAATTGTCACAGAATTTGTCTGGACCATGTAGCTTTGATTTTCCGTATTGGTTTCATTTTTCCTAAGAGTTCACGATTGTTATTACTGATGATGGTGGTTATTTCAAATGAAACGCTATACAAATATCAAATGAAATATACCTTCGGATTGTGAATTCAGCGTTTCATGAATATCTGTAATAAAAAAGACAGGTCCGTAATAAAAAAATGATGGTGGCCATGTTGACACTAAACGTTTTATCGAATATTCATTATTACATCGTCATAGTACACTTCGAATACAATATTTTCTTTACATTTTCTGATATTCTCTGATATAACAATTTTATTCGAAAAAAACGAAAAACGGCATTGTTGGTTTTCCCTGTATAACTCGAGTAGGGTGAGAATCCCTGTATATTTTCTTCGACCATTGCATTGTTCCCAATGACAGTTACATTTTTTCCTATTCAATCGTCTTCGTATCTGTTACGGTATAGAATATAGCAATGTTACCAGGTGATAAAAGCAATTCCCAGAAAAATATCAAGAGTGAGAATGCCATGACTATTATAACAACTGACGAGAAAATATTGCAGACATTATTTCAATGATCTAAGTAATATTCTGAAAAAACTGATGGATATTTCATCAAATACCAATCCATATATTTATATATCCATACTATTAAAAAATTATTAACAGTACCTATACCTTTTTGTTTTCTAAACTTTGTAACGGTCTTTTAAAAAATATATATTTATAATAGTATATGATGGAATTGACAGATACTTGATGAAAATCCATGAATAATTTAATCAAAAAACACTTCATTGTGAGATTTTTACTGAACCGTTTTACAAAAACTCAACACTGTTTCACCACCTATTTCTTCAAGCGTATCTCTACGGTAAAGACACCCCCGAAAAAGCCATTATATGGGGAAATACGCCATATAATGGCGTATTTCGTAATGTGAAATTGTTCAGTGAAAATCTCACAACAAAGTGTTTTTGAATAGGTTTTCTACAAAAGTGTTTTTCTCCTATTAGAATACTTTTTGAATTTTTGAAAATTGAGATTGACGTTTTTGGAAAGAAAAAGTCTGTCGTGAAATATTTTCAATAATTTGCAACAACATACTAGAAATTTCTGACTAACAAATATTTTTCAATTGGGATTCTCCAATGAAAATAACTCACTGAAAATAACACGATTTGTAATTGGTCTGAATTTGTCGAGATTGTGGTAATTGATTGCAATAGATGAAAGAAATATAGATCATTTGAAAACATTTATAATTAATCAACATGTAATCTACCGACAGAATGTGAGAAAATATTGCAAATCCTTCAACACTTCAAAGTAAGGGTTTCTCTATCCAGTGAAAATATCACAATATCACAATGAACTGTTACTTGAATAAGGGTTTCTAGATTACAATCATCATAAGAATTGATCAAATGAGATGATAATGAAAATTATTTTCAAGTGATATTGACTTCAAAAACCTTTCATTCTTTAATATTACAAGAAAAAAATAAGCATCAAGCCTTCTTTTTTTGAATGAATCTTAAACGGGTGAAATTTACATCTGTTCTCATTCACGTTCAGTGTTAACTCCTTCTCGTCTAGCAGGATGTTTTTGTGCGGTTTCTGTTCCATCGGCTGGTTTCCGTTTCTTAATTTATTAATGAGATGTCAAAAGTTCCGTAAATAATTTTACATCAATGTAACTAAAGTTCACCTTGGCTTCACCTTGGCCTTGGGATTGGATAATATTTGGGTTTCAAATGTGATCCGATTTGAGGTACCCAGACGAATTTTTTATGTAATTTCAAATTTAATTCTGATACTTTTGTCAAATATTCATATATGCACCCAGGTTGAATTCAGACAGCGTATTCCTTCATCAAATTCAGGTATGAAAGTGAGTCGATAATAACATTCATAATGTGGCTGTGACATTACTGAATGTCAGGATAATTCGAAACAAGAGATATTTTTCTCAAAAAAATAAATTTTGCTGTAATTTCTGAGGGTCGACTTTCCTGAAGAACGATACGTGGTAACGACAATAACATTTTTCTAGAACAAAAACTTTTTATATTCCCCAGAAATTGATTTCCTCCAAATTCAAATGTAAATATTTTTTTGTAAACTAATATTACAACTGGAAATGAAATTCAGTGTGGGAAATATTCAATAAAAAAGATTTCACAAGTAACTGAGAAAAAGACATCTGATTGGACGCCACATCGATATATTTTCTATATACTTTTCTCAACGAATCCAAATTATAAGAAATAAAGGATTTGAGGAAATCAGGATTGGTTTCTATGTATAATTTGACTTTTTCTATATTATTCAGTATAATATTGTGGAACAATCTTTCGGGAAAATCGGTTGAAAAAACAACATGTGCATTATTGTCACCAAATTTTTTGAAAAAGAATCTTTCACTGTGTCTGTCGGTCTACCAGTCTGTTTATCTGGATTCAAAAAACTTTCAAAAATATTTTCATATGGTTCTCAGTGACGATTTATATAGGTTATTTCGATTTCGACCCCCACCATTAGGATCTCCTTATCTACTTCAGATATGTCAAAGCTAACATCGAAGCTTTTCATGCTTTATGAAATGCTGTTTTGAAACTTGGAAAATTCCGATTATTTCCGGAAATATGGGAAAAAACTGAAAGTCGAAATTTTGTTTCTCATTTTTCTTAGCATTATTTCACAACATAACTGAAAACAAAAAAACACATTTCAATTGACACTTTTTTCAGTTACACGTTTTCATATTCAGATTTACTATCAGACGTTTCGTTTCCTAGCAATCATTTTCAACTTGTTTTTCTAATATAAGCGCCATATTGTTTTTGATAAAGAAAAATAGTGATTTTCATTCTGATTTTATTGATGTATAATTTGTTAAGGTTTGCTTAGATATTGGAAAAAACAACTTCATTTAAGATGGTCATGACTCCATCAAAAAATTTTGTTTAATGAACATCAGTTGTCAGAACTCATCAAACATCATAAGTGTGCACGAATACTTCAGTCGAAATGTCCTCATTCTCAAATGAAGAAAAACGAAATATGTTGAAATTTTATTACAAATTTGATAGGAATAGTACGAAAACAGCACAAATTTATTTTGAATTATTTCCGGAAATACAACAGCCGGATAGAACATTATTCTGCATTTTGGACAAATACTTGTCTGAGTACGATGCGTTTTAAAAACTGAGAATGAAATCACGAGCTTGTTAAAAATGCACAAAAAGTGTCACAACAAGTGTTTGAAATTATGGCCTTCCTCTTGAGCACATAAGCCAGCTGGTCTTCTCAAATTAGGAATGCCCTTACAATATCCCTCCTTCTGAAAGACCTGAATTCGTGATGATATTTTCTCTAAGTTTGATCACTGTGTTATATTATTCCTCTCCATAGTTATTTGAAGTGTCCCGCAAGAAAATATTCAAAAACTTCCTAACCACATATAAATGAATCTTTGGTCTGAATATATGCAAACAGCTCTTTTATCGTGTGGAGGAGTCTGCTGAAACCAGCAGCTGTTGAAATTAAAACAAGGGGAAACGTATTCATATATTTTTCGAATTAGTTTCCGAAGATATGTTTCCTTCTTCAAAGTATTAGAGAAGAAATGTGGTCCAAGTATTCGGTTGTTATAAATTCCAGCCCACACATTCAAACGAAACCGAACTTGTAGTCTGACTTCTCTGAAGTGTCTTGGAATATTTTCACTCCAAATGTGCTTATTATTTCTTTTAAAAACAGGTCAATTTTCGTTTTGTGGACACCCGGCGATTTTGAAAAAAATTTTGACTGTACTTACGTATTTTGATGCGTAGATTATGAATCCGAAAGAAAAAAGCGGCGCTCCCCCTTATTTAAAAAGTTACGGCCCTTCAAAGTTTAGAAAAAGGCAACTTTTCAGCCTTCTTTTCACCAAATAAACTATTTAAAAACACAAGCATTCATTCACTAGGTCACCTTTACACCTTATTCCTCCTTCAATAATCAACATTTTTCCAATAAAAATGTTAAAAAATGTACGGATCTGCTTTTTGGTTACATATCTCTGTATTTTACGTTTTTAAGTTTAATGGTATGGTTGGTACGACTGATTCAGTCCATATTCCTAAAGTAATTCAAATGTTTTTTGCCTTCATTTTTTAGATCTTAAATTGGTTTTTGGTGGTGTATTACGAATTTGAAATAGTAGGCGAAGGCAAATACCAACCGCTTTTTTCTGAAATGTCACCAGTAACTAACCTAAAATTAGAATAATGTCACCAAGAGAAGCATTCGTTTTCAAATTAGGTTTTTTATAAGAATAATGTTCATATATATATGCTTGTGAATATATGCTTGTATTTTTAAATAGTTTATTTGATGAAAAAGTAGGCTGAAAAGTTGCGCTTTTCTGACCTTTGAAGGGCCGTAACTTTTTAGATAAGGGAGAGCGCCACTTTTCTCTTTCGGATTCATAATTTACGCATCAAAATACGTAGGTACAGTCAAAAATTTTTTCAAAATCGCCGGGTGTCCACAAAACAAAAATTTACCAACATTTCAAACCACTGCTTTGAATTCCCTCCAAACGCTCGTCTGTGGCACACGTCTGAATTCATCTCAAAAAGTGATTAATAAAAGTTACACTGAAAGTGATTAAACTTCCTCGAATATGAAAAGAACAATTATTTCACTTCTGTCAACGAGTTATTTCCAGTATTTTTTAATATTCTGCTTCCATACTTCATTCTTGGTTTTTGAAAACCATCGTACTTTGGCAAGTGTTTCTCCAAAATTCAGAAAAATGTTGTATCCGGCTGTTGTCTTCGAGGGTATAATTCAAAATGAATTTGTACTGGTTTCGTATTATTTCTATCCAATTTATAAAGAACTAATAGAAAATAATATTGAAACAGGTACATGTAAGAAAATAACAAAAAAATAATAATAATTGCACAAAGAAAGCTTTCTTTGGTTATCTTAAAGGTGCGATTTTGTTCCATCCTTCACATAAAAGAGAACGTATGCTTCTCCACTCACAAGCGACTTTAGTGAAATTGATGACTAGTGTGAATCGTTCTATTTGTGGCCACGCGCCAGTATACGGGTGTCTGCAGTATGCTGTATAATGTCCTCTGTTAGTAGTCCCCCTGTGATTTGAAAGGGCATATAGATTATAACAAGGAGCCACATTTTCTGCTGCAAAATTGTCCATATCCAATCTTTCTAGAGGAAATTCGATGACATCATTCAATTTGCCTCTACTTTCCGTTGGAGAGAATCTTTTCAAATGTATTACTAAAATATAGGGAAACTTGTGAATTGATAGAGACTTTGTACATTTTCTCTTTTCCTTGCATTTCGAACACGTCGGTTTTTCATTTCCATCCAAAGTTTCTTCTCTTGTAAACGAATCCAAGCATTGCCACAAACTCAATTGGTCGGTTTTTTGTGGTATGGAGAGAGA
>WOGN01005425.1:0-13220 GCA_015342105.1 Leptinotarsa texana
AACAAAACTAATGAATTTAATTCTACGCAGAATGAGATTTTGCCAATTTTGACCAATAGGTATTTCTTGAATTATAGCTGGGGAAAAATTGTATTTGTTGTATTTTGTTGAAAAAAAGTTTATATGAGTTTTTCGAATTATTCAGTTTTCAGTATTCTAATGCCAAAATTTTCATAGTTGATTCCTTCACCCACAATTTCTCAAATATTTCCAGGAATTACTGTTTTTTATTTTCGACATTAACTACATTATTAAAAGACAAAGTAGAAAGATTTGAAACTATCACTTTTTCACTGACACAGAAAAATGTACAAAAGGTACACTTTCATATATCTTTTTTTTGAAATTTTCGAGATGAATAAAGTGAAAAACGGCATTGAAAAATAATGGTGTTTCTAACTAGATATATAGTTGTTTGATAATATTTCTATAGATGACGTCATAGTGCCGCCACATTTAATTTGGAGAAAATGTCTCCTACGCCGTCATTTTGCAAAAGAAAATGATCACTTGTGCTATATCTATCAAAAGGGAATTTTATATTATATCTAAATATATATACATAGTCTATTTCGGGTTAAATTGAATGCGCCAATATACAATTTGCAGCATCTGAAACTAGTTGTATGTGCTGAATTTTGCTCTGTATTCAAAATTGTACATTTACAATTTTTTGAAGACTTATATAATTAAGGTCTTTATTCCATTTGCAATTTTCTTATTTGAATGTGTGTGTTACAGATATTATATTGTTGTGAATAATGCCCGAAAGAAAATAACGACGGCCGCCGCTGTAGCCATAAACCAGGCGTGGCGTGGCTGAGAGCGCGCGAGTGTACAATGATTCCCTGCTACTCTAGAAGCAGCGAGAATAATGCTGCCGATTTCGGCGGAACTTTGGCGAAATTTCTACAACTTTCGATTACGATATTTAAAGGCTAGCCACGAGGATATCGAGACAGTGTTTGTTGTATTTGAAGTGAAATGAAGTTAAGTTTGATCATTCAGTGTAGTCAATTATTAGTCAACCCACGGGGAAAAACGTAGCAATAAATATTATGGTAAAAATTAATTCTTCTGAATGTGTTCAGTTTTCAAAATTTTTCAGATACTAGAGTTGTAGAATTTGAACCTCTAGCATGAACTGAATCCATTAACATTTTTCCTATACATGAACAAAAAAATACTGTCTTCTGAGAGACAAAATTTTGTTCTGAGAGACAAAATTTTGTTCTGAGAGACGGTATTTAGTTGTGGTGTGAAAAAATATTTCAAAAGATGTTTCGGCACAAAACCATTATCGCTAATTAGTGATTAAAATTTTGTCAGTATGAAACTTCGCATTAAAAAAATTATTCTAAATCATTAATATAAGAATTTTTCATAACCTCCATGTTTTTCCCAGGAATTCATCCATTTTTTCCCGCTCACACATCGATTCTGAAAACAAGAACGAATGAAATCTTCGATACATCGCGAATAATAATTCATAGCCGCCGGCACCCCCAAAAGCAAAACCTTAGCGAGACGAATTCTCCTGAAAGCAATATCCGACAACGTTTCTCCCGATTATCAAGCAGTCTCTGATGAATGTTGGGAAATTTTTCACATCCACGTGACTCATCCTCGCTATTAAATTTCGAAGGAAAGCTTGCACGTTCATCTGAAAAAGAATGTCGGCCTTAGAATAACTCCGTTGTCATTTTTCTTGGAAATTGTTCCCGAACGTTTTCTACCGTAGACTACCAGGACAGAAGGTTCTATTTTTGTAGCACGTGATCTGTAATGATGATAGATATTATCGAAAAATCAGAAAAGATCAGTTTGTGTTCAGTACGTACATCCAATTGTTTTTTTTAACTGTTTAAAAATACAGTTTTACTTCACTATTTTATGACAACACGTTAACTGATTTTAGAACATCAGAATTGGTGACTTTTCATCATTATTTCACTCATATTCATGGACTTTTATGCTAAATTTTCTCGAGAAATAGATAATTTCTGAAAAAAATGTATACATTCTTCAAGTATACCCACTGACTATATGTGAAAAGTACTATACTTCACTTCACAAAAACGTTGATTTATTTAGTTCTAAAATTAAATTAATAATATCTAGTTGAATTCTGAACTGGATCATGAGATGAGAGATATTGATTTCCTACTACCACAATAGAGAAGTAATCAAAAACTCTAAAAATTAACTGTATTGTTTTTCATCGTCATCGATTTTGGCAGTAGCGGACAATTCATCCTAGAATTAGTTAACAAAATGGTTATAATCTTCATGAAACGTTATCTTGGACGAAATCTGTCACGATTTCAAAACCTTTATATCATTGGAACGAAATATATAGCTGACATTTTATATTTCATGGATGTCACTCACCCGTCGCATATAAATGATGAAGTTAAAAAGTATATAATGTGAATCCTAACCTAAAAAGTTTTACAATGGTTCTCAAAAATGAAATTTATCATATAAATAGTATACGAGTATAAGGGAATAAGGGTATAACAAATAAGTGAAGATATAATGTGACATTTGAAGGAGTTTGCACTTTCCATAATCAATCATCTTAATAGTATGTTTTCCGAAAATTTCCTTGAACAGATTAATTGGGAGAACTATTTTACCCGAGATTCGGCAACCTCGAACGACAAATTATACTATGTATTTCATCAGTTCGGACTTCCATTGTCTAATATAATATAAATTGATTTGAAAGCCCTGAAAAATTAATAAAATAATCCGAAAATATCAATTTTATTAAACAAAAAACTAAAATTACGAAGAAATATATACAAGCAACAACTAAGCAAATAAAAATTGAAATATTTAAAAATCTGAAAAAGTCAAAATTAAAAATTATTATTAACAAAAAAATGACGTTTCGATTGTTAGTATCTACAATCGTCTTCGGGTTTATTTTATTAATTTTTCAATTGTTTTTTCCAGGGTTTTTAAATCAATTTATATTATATTAGACAATGGAAGTCCGAACTGATGAAATACACCACGAAACATTTTCAACCACCTTCAAACAAAAATTATACTGTGTAATGCTAGATGTAATTGAGGACACAACGAGAAAACACTTTTGTAAAATAGTTACAATTTATCAGAAAATTTCATCGGAGTTAGAAAAGTTATCAAAGGAAATCCCCATATGTGTTAAAAAATAACTTCATCTCTCATTCATCATATAAATAATATATCGACAATTGTTTTAGTAGATACTCTATCTACCTGGTCAAACAACGTAGATATTCAATAATAAAAACGTCAAAATATTCAATGATCTTATTTTGCATAATTATTTTATTCTGAATTTAGACACGTAAAATTGCATTCCATTAGACATAGCAAATTGATATTTCGATTTTGGATCCGTTCATTATTTAAGCATTTCTTCACAAAACACCGATTTAAAAAATAATACAAGTAGCGAATACACAATTTAGGTAGGGGCTACCAATTACCAACCAAACATAACACATACAGTTGGGACAATGGAAAAAGTCACAAAATATATAATTTCATGTAGCATTCATTTTGCAAAGTGGAAAAGGAAAAAAAAATACTTGACGTTTGAATTTGAACAGACAGAGCTCATAACAAAAAGGATAAGGCTTTCGCAGGCAAAGTTTTCAGTGTCACTATTTTTCGGGATCGAAGGCCGTAGATTTTTAGAATTCTTTTCTACAGACAAACAGACAGAGCTAATGTTTGGATATTAGCTGGGACCAATTTATGAGGTGTTATCGTTTGACAGTTTACATTATTTACATGGTTTTTATTGGTTTCTACGATTTCATTTCTTTAAAACTACAAAAATAGATGTGTTTTCACAAGTGATACAGTAAATATTATATTGTTATCTTTTCCCGTGGGTTTGACAATAATTGACTGTACAATTAAACTTAACTTTAATTCACTGCTACACTGACAATACAACCAAACACTTCAACTGAAACTTCAAACTGACATTCAAATGTCTATCGCTTAATTATATCACTTCGTACCGCATTGTCAACTAGACTTCTTCGATAAGAGTGGATATGCTAATGAAAGTCTTGGGAAGTTAATAGAATTATTCTCGAAGCGAGGCGACACCTAGAACGATCTGGAAAAATAAGAAGAGCTGAGCGTGACCTTGGCCAACTCACAGTCGATTGACGACGACCAACGGCGGCCGACATTATTTCTTTCAGGGGTTGATTTACAACAATTGGAAATGATTCTGTCTAATATTCCGCATACTGGAATATCTGAACTGTCAGATATCGAAATTGAAAAATGGAATATGAACTATGATTGAACAGCGATTAATTTTTGGGATAGAAAGTTTTTGACCTTCTACTTCTCCAGCTTGATACAAAAAATTGGGGAATCTTCCAAAGAAAGGAAGGAAGCAATCAATTTCAAAATTAACTCCGTACAAAGATGTGTAGATCATGCAAAGAAGTAACTTTCATACATAAACTACACATCTTTGTATAGAGTTAATTTTTTGAAATTGATTGATTCCTTCCTTTCTTTGGAAGATTCCCACATTTTATGTATCAAGATGGCGAAGTAGAAGGCCAAAAACTGTCTTTCCCAAAAATGTATCTCTCCTAAAAATATACCCTTTCATATTTAACAAGATTTCTAGGCTGGGATTTATTAAAATAAGCGAATGAATGTTCTTCATATACTGTCATCGATGACATGGGTGGATTCAACCCATTTCGTGACAAACGAACTGAGTGTTTTTTCTTATAATGTTATCCGCATTTGGTACTGAAGATCCGATAAGGTAAGTGTCTAATGGCTAAACAACGAATGTCTAGCAGTGAGGATGACAGTGTTCCATGTAAGTGAAATTGTACTCCTTTCAATAATTTCATTGTGTAGGAATCCTGTGAATGATATTTGACACATCTTTGTATAGAGTTAGTTTTTGAAATTGATTACTTCTTTCCTTCTTTGGAAAATTCCCACATTTGTTATATCAATAGGGAGAAATAGAAGGCCAAATTTTTTTTTTACGTTTTGGGAATTTCATGCATATTTTTTCGTTGTTCTAATTGAATATTCTGTATTCCAATCTCTATTCTGAAAATCACTGTTATAAATTGAGAGGACTGTTAAGTGTGTCAGTAAATTTTTCTCCTTATAGACTACTGTCCATTTGACAGCCATATGAATTAGATAACCTCGTGATGGAAAATCTTAACGACATTATTTATAGCAGTCTTTTTAGTATAATATAAAATTTGGAGCGTATTGGAGAAACGAAAGGTAAACATATTGAAATGGGTTAACCAGGTCTCTCTCTCTCTCTCACGAACGCCACTCATCATAGGAATTAATAAGATCTTACCTTTCAAGATGCGATCTTTAGAACAGGTTAGATGATACCTTTGAATACTGCTTATGAGTGATTGAAAGAGTGAAATGATTTTTATTCAACCCAAAACATATTCAGGGATCAATTTGTTATTGATATTCAGAAGAATAATCCAACCATTTTCCAGAAATTATTCAAACCAAAAAATTATTAAAATAATAAATTTTTTTTGGTAAGAGAATTCGTATCAATGAATGATGGAATAAATATTCGATAATGTATGTAATTCAAGTTTACCCTGGAAAAAAAGTTGAAATACGTCAGTCAGTTCCCAAATAGCAAAAAATAACCTTCATGGAACTAAACAAAATATATTTTTTCAAAGTAAAAGTAATTTTTCAACAATAATTTAGTCTTCAACCGCGATCGCAACCGAAGTCATGTTCAATATATGCGAGTAACTCCTCAACAAAAATCGTAAAAGGTTTGTTCTGGATATAGTCAGAGAGGCAAAAAAACGAATGACTTCACTCTAACAAAGCATTCAATAAGAAAAATATTTATCCTATTGCATTTCTTTTTATATTTCTATCGTCTATTTAATTGAAAAACAAAAATGAAGGTTTGGTTGGGTTCACAAGTCTGGTGACAAAGATTCTAGAGGTTCTTGATTCATATTTATTCCAGCTTCCACGTGTACCGATATATTTTGATTTTTTTTATTTTGACTTTTCTGATGACCCGTATACCTTCAAAAAAGGCTGAAACATTTTATAATCTTATCCAGTTTTTGAGTCGTTCCAAATCAAGTTCACTGAAATTCTAAAAAGTGAAAAGTTTCTCTCTAATCCAGCGGGGATCTCCCTAGCGCAATGAAAAGGGTTTTTCTCGCACTATATTATTCTCGGGCGTTGAAGGGTCCTCATGGTTTTCCTCTCATTGCTGCGTGAAGTTCCCACAAAAAAGAAAACGAGGTGTTTCATTAAAACTCCAACACTCACTTAATCTCCGCGAACATATCTGTCATCAAGATACGGCTTAATGAATTACGTAAATTATTGCAGAAATCAGACTCTTCACTTCGCAAAAAATACGGTCGTTTGTCGGAATGCTCCGAAACTCAAATACGCGTTTTTTTCTTCATTACAGTAAATGCGTTTTTGCCGTCCCGTTGGGAATTTGGTAAAATATGTATGAGGTCTGGTTGTATTCACGACCGCAGCGGCACAAATGGCGCAACATAATATTTTGAGTGTTGAGGCACGTTTGTTATTCTCGAAATGGAAACTGGAGTATCGTTTTCTCTTGTCGATTCTTTCGAAAAACTCGCAATTTATACAGATATATAGTGCATTCCAATTGAAACGAGTCACTCTGAATAACGTTTGATACAATGATTTTCATACCCCCTGTATACTTTTGTATACAAAAGTATACAAAAGTATACAGGGGTATACTTTTGTATACAAAAGTATACAGGGGGACACATTTTGACATATTCACATTTGATGTTACTTTCTCTATCGCACACCCAGAGCATTCACCATGTTTTAAATGGATCACCCTATATTGTTTCACATAATCAGATGCTCCATGATGAGCAGATTTCAACAAAGTATAAAACATATGGACTGAAGCTTATGGTGAAGAAGCAAAAGGTGTGGCTAGAGTTGACAGGTCTGACTAAACATATTTTCTCACAATTTTATTCTCGGCCTCTAATAATTTTATTCTCGGCCTCCAATTCAACTTTGAATTATATTCTCTCTAGCATGCATACCATTGGTGAACCGTTGTTCAACGATAGCTTAGAAAAGGGCTTTATATTTCAATACACTGAAACTGATTCAATAAAAAATTACTTAAAATTCAAATGAAAGATATTAAAAAAAATCTGGAAAAAAGGGAGTAGGTTGAATCAATGAATGTCTGTTCATACCTGAAATGTGCAGTGGTTCTTGAGATGATGAAGTTATTCAATAATTTAAGATTTCATTTAGAAAGTTTAGAATTGATACCAGTAGCAATAGACAGTTGAGCATATTCCTTGAGATGAATGAAATATTGATTCAGGATAAGTTTCAAATCGGCAATATCGCAATGTTTTTCATGTGTCTGATCAAAACCAAAAAACGAAGGCAGGTAGTTTTCTTTTTGAAAGCTCGGAATGTCGAATGAAAGATTTCGTCGACGAACATAAAAGACTGATGAACTATTTGGAATACTTTTGAAATACTTATTCCAGTAAAGTTATGAAAACTGATTCATAATATGAAATAATTGTTTACTGAGTGTTTACTGAAAATTGAACCATTTCACAGATTTTTGAGGTAGTCATTTTGAAACCCATACAGGTTTATATGTGTAACAACTCATTCTGCCTAATTACTTTGAGATATGAAAAACAAATCACTATATATTGTTCTCGGAAAGAAAGTTTTTGGCTTTCTACTACTCCATCTTGATACAAAAAAAATAAGGATGAGGGAGGCAAAGAAGTAACTTTTAGACACAAACTGAAAGAAAGTCATCTTGAAACAGCTATTTTCATATAAACATTGAATTATAAGAAAGAAAAAAATTCTTTCGAAACAAATACTTCTATATGAACAATGAATTATACAGAAGATACTTTTCTCTTCTCAGTCTGTATTTCAAACATTTGTTGTGGAATAAGAATCAGATATCATTCACATGAGTTCTACTTTAAATGAATAGTAACAAATTGCACTTACATAGAACACTTTCATCCTCACTGGTATAAACCGATGTTTCGCCTTAAGACACTTGCCCCAAGGCACTTCAGTACCAAATTGGATAACTTTATAGAAAATACACATTCCTTTTTTTTTGTACCAAGATGGAGTATTAGAAAACCAAAAACTTTCTTTCCCAAAAATTAATCACTCCTAAAAAATATAACCCCTTCCATTCATATTGTTCTCCTTTCATAGGTCTACAAAAAAGTCCACGGTGGCATATGTCTATCTTCTAAGGATATACTCATAAGAATACGAATCCTTTTAGATACTTTTCATGAATCATTCCATTGTAATTGATTCCAAATTCAAATCTCAATCAGTAGAGAAAAACATTAACGAAGATAGAACTTTGCTTTAGGTGATGGTATGGAAAATCAGTACTTACAATTGAGATTCATGGTTGTTAAAGCGTCATACCTGCAACAAAAGAAAAAAAAATTAAAAAACGGAAAAATAACGATATTCTTGCTCTACAACTACTTCGAAATGAAATCTGGAACATTCATCTTTTACCACATTCATAGTTTATCTAATTAGTTATTGTTATGTACTGAATCATACAAAGCTGTTCGGGTTTATTCTCGTTTTTATCAATAATATGTTGTTCATTCTTACCGTAAGAATTTGACATTTTCATTCATTACTTTTCTTATATCTTTCAAACATGAATCTAATTATATATGCAGTTATATTTCAGGACATAATTCCATATTCAAAGTATGATATCTTACACGAATTTTAGAAGAATGACACTTAAATTCAGTTCAAACGCCATTCAACAAATATGTTAAGACAATCGGTTGAAAAGAGACCCTATATATTTCAAACGCAAGCCATTCAACAAATATGTTCTTAAGACAATCGATGTTTACTGAAATACGTGAACCAAAACAAAACTGGAATCTATTAATTTAAATACCTACTTTGAAAGTATGTTACGAAAATTTTCCTTGTAAATGGAGTAAAGCAATTTAAATAGCTGCATGGTATATTTTTGTATGAATATATATATTTTTAATGCGTCCTGATATCATTGTGGGCCGACAGTAAAGTTTTATCTATTTGCATTAGCATACCTGTTTCATACAGTTCAATCACACACACATATGCGGGCTTCGCTTATTATTTCAACAACGATAAAATTGGTCTGCTTCAAATGAATATAATACTAAAAATAACCACTTATATGCTGGGAGATTCAGGAAAATAAGTAAGACAAACTTTAAACAGAATGTTTTCCATTGATTGCTTTGAGATATATCTTTTAAGTGTCCCTATGACAAGTTTTTTCAACGTGAAACATCTACTAGCTGTGATGTTTCACGTTGAAATGTGGTGCTGACGTGTTTTGAATTGATGCTCTACCATTTCTTTGGTGATTTTTATTCGAAAACTCTTTGGCATAAGTCTTATTGGCGGTGGTGAAAATGCATTTATTGTCTCAATGAAAAACATTGTGAAACAAATATGCCCAAATGTAAATTCACTGGGTATTTTGACTACAAAATTACTCAACTGATAAATGTCAACAAGGCTTATCTGCGATGTTGCATGCGGAATACCAATGCTACCTCCTCGAAAAAACTTTTATGCACAACTGTCTTTTAAAAGTGACATTTTTAATCTATGTCGAGAGTATTAAAAGATGATGTTTACAAAGTAGCGTCTTGAAAATATTTTTTACAGTGTTAAAAGTATATTTAACATGATTTTTTTCGACCAAATACCAATAAACAAAACATAATTATTCAATTTTCGAGGAAGTTTTATTATAATAATAATAACGTTTATTGTGCAAAAGGGAAAAGGGTTAGCCGGGGGCTATCTTCCACCCGTCCCATAATTAATAAAAAAAAGAAATAAGCATACAGTAAGACTATAAGTAACAGTTATAATAGACACAAAAATAATATAAAAAAACTATTATAGAGATAATATTAAGATAATATAAAAGATTACAATCATTTTTTAACATCTAAGAAATGAATTTTCAAAGTTTTTTGAATTGATTTATTGACAAATAGATAGATATAGACGTGGTGTATTTTATCAGTTCGGACAGATCAATTGATATTATATTAGACTATGGAAGTCCGAACTGATGAAATATCTGTTATATTTGCTTCTGATTCTACTAGCAAAGAAGCAGAATGCCTTCTTAAATAGTGACCTGTATATGTACACGATATGTCAAAGTGTATTTTTATAGAAATATTAAATTCATCCATTTCATTATGAAAAAAGGACAGTTGTACAAAAAACTGTAAGATATTTCTGTTGAAGGTAAGTTTTATTTTGTTCGTGAAAATTTTTCAATCAAAAAATAAAACCTCAATTTTAACACTCATATCATAAATAGCTATTTCATTCTTCTACCTACCTATATTCGTAATTTACTGCTCAGTTGGCGTTTCATCAAATAATAGTATTTTCTTGCTAAATACCTGATCTTATTCCAATGAATGTTATCTATCAATATATACAAAAACTATGTAGTTTCCGGATCTGGCATCTACGGAATATCCAAACATAAACACCATCAAAAGAAAACATCTAATAGATGAATTTCTACTCATTACGAAACCACATAAGCGTTGTTTTACTACAAACACCAAACCGAATTTTATTGCCGAATTCACTGAAACATGTAAATTGATCTGAAGATGAAAGGCTGCCATTAAATTGCATTTCTCATCCTATTACCATGAAAGTTTATGGTTTTCCTTCATATTATTCTTGAGCAGCTTATCTTTCACCTCATTAAACAAAGTTATAACAACGAGAAGACATTGTAAATTAGAACGACAGAAAAAGTAATACATAAACGAAATGTCTCTTGACGTACCTAGTTTATATCTTTGTTCCATATTCCTTTCCATTCTTTTATTTTCAAGTGCACTTCGATGTTTTCAAGGTATATCTGGAGAATGTGACTGGATGATAAATTTACGTAATTTGTTGTATGAGATTGAACCATTCTTTAAATGAAAAGGAATACAAATCAAGTAACTAATTTTTATATTATTTAGTCGATAATATTTTCGATAATATTTGAGTGACCTCATTAATTTTCGCTAACAATTCTATCGGTTGATATCTATAAATAATTCAACAACTGGAATCAGGCCTTTTTTAGCTGAATTCAGAATGTGTCGATCAAATAAACAATTTTCTATAATTCAAAAGTAGAAAAGTAATTTTTTTACGGGTTAACTTTCAGCAATAAATACCTCAAAAATCGCATTTACCTTATATGATCGTATGCTGAGAACATTAAATCACTTGCCACATCCATCAAACCCTTTTATTTTCCACACTAAACGAAAATTTAATATCGGAGTTTCCTTGAATTATATAAGGAAATACGTTGTTCCAAATTGATACTGAATTTTCTTTTATGAGATTTTTTTATCTGAGAAAGTTCTACACTATAAAAAAGCATTATTTCACTGAACGACAGTTTCATAATTTTCATTGCTTCATTCTCAACTGTAGAACGTGCGTATGTATGTACCTCAATAATCGATTTCTAATAGGATATAGATAATAGAATGTAAGGCCACCCTGCCACCCCATCTATATGGAAGACGTTGAACTTAGGATATGAAAAACACACTTGATAATGGGAAATATTCGAGAATCATCAGTTCAATTGTTTTTTTAAATAACGAAACAACAGTTTCTATCGAAATCAAAATTAAATGAATACGAAATGCGTCAGAAAATTTGTCTAACTGCCACGACTTGGTAATATTTTTCAATACTACTCTACATTATTTGAATCATCAGATTGTTTCAAAAGTTTTGGCCTTGTTATTTTCATGTCGTTAACGATTTTGGGCTATTTTTCTTTACGAATTCAAATTGAACCAAAACGCTCTCGATACTGACCGAAAAATCAACCAAGCATTTGGCAATGATAGTGTTAATGAATGAATGCACTGTTTGATGTGGTTCGACGAGCGTCGAAGTTCTGCCACAGCCACCATACTCCCCAGACCTCTGGCCATGCGACTACTATCCTCAAAAATACTTTGATAACTTTCTCACCGGTAAAACCTTCGCCAATCAGGATCAGAAAAAAACGGTCTACGGTGACTTCATCGAATCCCGATCACTAAATTTTTATACTGGCGGAATTATTCGACTTGTGTTGGCAAACATGCATTGTTTCAAATGGCGCTCATTTCAATTGAATTGAATAAGTATTCACTTATATTACAGTTCAAAGTAGACTCATAAAAACGGACAAAAATTTTGAATAGTTTTCGTTTTTATAAAATTTGTCTAGTGCTCTGATGATTAGACAAATATGTTCTCTATCAGAACTTCTTTCCCAAGCGTTTAAATACGCTTTGATGGTTTTTGCTCATCACAAATGATAATGATCGAGATAGATATATGCGGATCTCATCTGCTTCAATGAAAATATTTTCGTATATACTTCGCAAACACCAATGTTTTAGCTGCCATATTCATAATCACGAAATGTTCGCGGTTCTCGGCTTCCATTTAGTAAATAGATCGTATATTTCGAAGTGGTTTACGAACGGTGAAGTGGTGTTTGTGAAAACCATTGGGAAAAAACAATTGCGGAAACGGAGTTTTTATTGCCAAAAAATACGCTTCAAAACAATAGTTGGAATTACAAAATGAAAAAAAACGATAAAAAATATTACTAATCAAAATTGATATACATTAACAAACTTGTAGATTGACAAAAAACAATTAATATTCTTTTACCACTCCTAATAGTTTTTATCTAAAATTGTGTTGATAAGTAGACTGTATAGAGGATACCTGAATTGTCAATTTTTTTTTTTAATTCATCAATTCGCATCAACCACTAGGGTTATTAGCGACGGATCAGTACATATTGAAAAAATGTTGGTAATGTTTGGTACAAAATATTGTTTTAAATACATTGCAATAGATTAATATTGTTCATAAATGAAAACAGTTTCCTAAAGTTGCAATTTTCACCCAAAATATCTTCTATTGTCTCTGAAAACTGATGATTCACCCTTTCTTGATGGTACAGTGGGCACTCACACAATATGTGTTTCACGGTTAGAGTCGTATCACATACATAGCACACAGGTTCGGTGGAGCGAGTGATG
>WOGN01005426.1:0-13219 GCA_015342105.1 Leptinotarsa texana
AACCTACTACTCTATAATTTCCATTTTTAAACTAGTGAATAATCTGACTGACTGTCCCGAACTACTCTCCCACTTCAACTTTCATGTTCCACGAATCAATTCTAGAAATGAACTCACTTTTTATCTACCAAATTCTAGAACAAACATATTACTCAAGTCACCAGTTGTTGCAATGAGCAAACTTTTCAATCAACTCTGTGAAAATCTCGACATTTATTATGAACCTATTGGTCAAGTTAAGAACCACGTTAAGAAACTTTTATACACTCTAGTGAAAATACATGAACCCAAATTGAAGTTATTCTACCATGTGAGCTTATTACTACTACTGTATTACTGCTGAATTATGTTTTTTCTGTAATACGCCTGAACTATGTTTTTACTTGTTACCTCTATATCTGACTTATGTTTTTTTCAATTAATCTTCTAGCTTGCTGCACACAAGTGTTCCACCTAATTTTTGCTCAAATCTCTTAAATGTTTCCTTTATTTTATTTTTGTTTACTCCCTTCAGGTGTTTCTAATTGATAAATTAGTATTGTATTCACGTACATGTGTACATATGTATGTATATATGTATGTGTATTGTATGTATATATACACATATAAACTGTAACATACTTGTTAATAATATTAATATGTCTTGTTATTGGGATTTATTCCTGTTCAGACATTAAACATTTTTTTTTAAATGTGAATATGTCAAAGTGTATCCCTCTGTATAATTCAAATTTATGTACCAAAAGTTGTTCAGGGTGGCTCGTTTTATATGAAATGCACTGTATATTATGTCGAATGCAAAAGAAATCAATTTATATTTGTAACTCTGCTCAATGAGCACATTGTTACAATTGCATGACATAAAACTGCAGTATTTTCAGCATCAACTCATCATTGATAATAACAATTTGCTACTTTGTTGTTTCTTTCAGAATGCTACTCTCTCCAACTCGATATACTCAATGATATGATATGTACGAGCGCACTTAATTAATTTAGCCTGGGGCTTCAGTTTCGCGTGGTGACAAATAATTTTGATGGATGTGGGAAATCTGTATAAAGTAACTGTATTGCAAAATATGCGTATGTTCATATATATTCATTCTGAGTTTCTAGATTAATTGATACACCTTATCTAGCGACAATCGTAAATCTCTTCTATTCCCTGGACGACTAGAAGTGAGTAGGTGTGCCTAACGCTAAGTAGATAATTATTCAAAATAGTGCGTAGGACTCGTGTAGATTAATTTTCGAGAGTAAACGATGTTAAGAAATAGTTTTTGACTAACTAATAGATTGATGAATAACTCAATAAACAAATCAGTCCGCCACACCTGAACGGGAGACAAATCTTCGATATGTTCATTGATGTTCAGTCAGAATTAAAGAAATATCTCATCGTTTGGCCTCTGACGCACAAACAAAATATACGAAAACATAATTGATATGCAATCTATGAAAGCTTCACACATATGGAATCTGACGTTTGAGAAATATCAAACCAACTCGAACTCAACGATTGATAGCCAGAAGCCAGTTGGAAGATATTTAAATCTAGACAGCTTGGCTGCAACGTTGATTCATTATTTCAGCTAACTTCAGAGGCCATAGTTATGAATTACCTAATCAGAATCAGATAAACTGATATCGAAGCAACTGGCATGTTACATAATTGCTGAATATTAAGGAAATTATGGATCATGTGAAAACGATTTGTTATTACGAATGAGCAGTGAGTGAAAGTTTCAATCCTGATTGAGAATATCCACCGACTCAATATTGGCGTTTTGATTATTCGACATCACTTTCAACAGTAAGATTATGTGTTTTTACTATGCATATATACAGTACGCAGTACTCTCAGTCTCAGGAATCATTTGAAAGTATTTAAAAACAATGACAGGTTTTTATTCAGAATATTACAATAGCTTTCTGAATACTGACAAAATGGTTTAGACATTCGCGGCTGAGGTTTTCAGTGTAAAGTTTTTCGGGTTTGAAAGCAGTGGCTTTTTGGAATTTCTTCCTGACGTTTCGCTGGCGCGAGTGGCTAGCTTCTTCAGAGGTTTTACTATCTTGGTTTGTTATCCGATGATAACCTTTTTGGCTTCGTGAAGCGTATTTATGCCTTGTCAGGTAATCAGTTGTATTTGTACCTGCACTTGTACCTGTACTTGAACCTGGAACATCAACAATCTTGCCGCCTGTCGTAATTCTGTTCGTTACTCTCGAATTCCTTAAAATGGAGTTCTATATTCGATTGAGGTTCACTGCTTTTTCTTTCTGTTAAAATTCTCCGTGAATTTATGGATCTCTATTGCCTCCCGTACCATTTTTTTGTTACATCGTATGAAACAGTCGAGTGCACTGGTATTTAATGAATGTTTTTCTTTATTTCAATGTAATAAACCATATATACATTGTATCAAAGTTTGAAGAATATTGGTTATGGCAAGGACATACAGTGGTCTAAAAAAGACAGGGGTGATCAGTATTATGAAAATTTCAGATATTTTTCTCAAAAGTGATGGAAATTTCACCGAAATATCAACGAAAATGTGAAAAATGATTCATAGTATATTCGCAAAACGATAGAAATCATATCATCGATGATAATACCATTAAGTGTGAAAAACAATTATCGAGTAATCATTTATTCACCTTCATTTTGTTACTACATTGTTCTGTATTCTTCTTCCTTAGGCGAATAATTTTTTTTAACCGAAGTATGTGCTGGTCAGGCCCTATTCCCCAGAGCCCCGATATACCCCGATATCAAAAATGAAGTGATTTCAAAATGTTACTTTTCACGATTCAGTATTTTCCGTCCAGATGTGTATGATTGCATTTATAATTCATTTGCCAACTTTTCGGTAACAATTGTTCCCATCTTCCAATAAGAATAGTATTTAATGTACCTAGGGTGAAAAGTGAGGTGCGTAGCGCCGAGGGATATAATGTGCGAGGTAAATAATAGCTTTCTCAGCCGAGGTATATATAGAATTGTTTTCACTACTATCATTGATATATTAACAATTTTAATTTTGGCATTAGTAATTCTCTAACAATTTGTTAAATATATCGGAATTTTTGTAAAAATTCGGCATGTGTCAAATTTTGATATGAATCTAGGAAATATCTCATTGCATTTTTGATATACTTCAATGTTCCACTTCTCTCATCGCTTCTGTATGTTCAGAACTTAGAATTTCTCAATTTTGCATTATAGTGAGAAAAAAATTTCCTTGGTTATATAATAACCCAAGGCAGCTATGAAGTGTTGCATGTCAAATTGAAACGGTACAATTTCCATGTTGAATACGCGATGTCAATGATAAGCGCGCAACATCTACTTAGGCCATGAAAATGTTTGCCGGCGTGATAAGCAAACACTGTAATATGATTATTATTGCTGTCAGTTTGCCAAATGCGGTTTTAATTCAAATTCAGATGTCATTTTGAAGAAGTTAAAAAATCTATATAAGTAAAACGTCAACATAATTAATTGAAAAATGGGTGAAAATTTAAGTGACGATGATTTAGAGATGATGTGTACCCCGCCTGAAGTTAGAGTGGTGGCAGCTAGTACAACTAGTGATTTATTGCCAGAAAAATCAAAGAGACTGTACATGAATGCATATAACCAAATGAAAACATGGTGTGAAGAAATAAAGTTGCTAAAGTAACAGAAAATGTTTTATAAGCGATTTTCAAAAAGAAATCTGAAGGCAAAAAGGTATCGACATTGTGGGCAAATTATTCCATGCTAAAATCGACACTTGCAATAAAAGAAAATAATGACATCTCAAAGTTTTTCAATCTTGTATCATTTTTGAAACGAAAAAAACAGTAATTATAGACCTAAGAAATCAAAAGTTTTTACAAAGGGAGCAATTGACAAATTTATACTCGAAGCTCCTGATGACGAATATTTATCAAAAAAAGTATACTTCTTCATTATTAGATTGTGTTTAATTTTTTAATGGAATGATATTTAGGCTGTTATGGTCATTGTTGCTGCCGGTGCCTGCAGAACAAATGAATTATGTAATATGCTCCTAAACGATTGAGATGTTTGCTATGATATTATCATAATCAATTTTCTCAATTCAAAGAACAGAACATCAAGGAAGTTCATTCTTGTTGAGCTACAATTGGTTAATGTTATTAAAGATACGTAGCTAATAAGCCAATTGACATTAAAAAACCATTTATTTTATACATAAAGGTAAATATATTAAACAAAATATTGGGCACAATACTATTAGTAAAATACCATATGTCGTAGCTAATTATCTCAAATTATTAAATCCTGAGTGTTATACTAGTCATTCTCTTAAGACGTAGTTCGGTAACACTTCTCGCAGAAAACGGAGGAGACTTACTAAGCCTGAAACGGCACGGTGGGTGGAAGTCAGCTGCAGTGGCTGAAGGATGTATTGAGAAATCAATAGATGATAAGGAGAGAAACGCCGAATTAGTGCAAAAATGTAATTTACCCAATGAAGCTTCAAATATAACTTCTTCTGCAAGTCAAGAAGCTGTCTTAGAAAACGTCCATAATCTAGTGGAAAAAGGCAATGAATGCGTTCAAAATACGAGTATTGTTCGTAACACAGAAGTGCAAATGTTAGTTCCAATAATACAGAAAATGCTGGAATACACATGATTTGTCACAATTGTACAATTAATTATAATTTCAAATAATTTCCAAGCGTATTTCCAATGTTCAATATCCTACTTCCAGTTGGAAATTTGTAACCCCCTACAAATGACAACTCTCAGAATATTGAACTTATATGAGCTAAGGAATAACGAGGTCTTATCTTTCAACGTCCGATTTCTAGCAACATTCGGACACAATCTACACTATGCAGCGACTGAACTGTGTCTCAGTACATATGAGTTTCGAAATTAACAGACAATATAAATTAGATACGTATCAAACCACATCTAGAGAAGTCGTTAACTGTGAACATAATCCCATTTGATTTGGATATTATTGCCCATTTGTTTCAGCACACTACAAATATTATTACAAACAGCTGAATTGCACCTGATACGTATCATAGCCAGTAAATATTACTAAATGATTTGTTGCAACCGAACCAACTTCTATAAATTATACTGTTTCATAATGAAATATGTGATACAATGGATATGCTACTTGCCTTGCGTGATAATTTGATGATTGAAATGAAAGACTGAGTTATATGAGACTCCGGGGGGTTTTTTCAGAAAAATATATCATTTGGAGGACCGTACTGGAGAAAACAAGGATTATAGTACGATCTCTATAGAAAATACCCACGTGGAAGAACAAAATAGTTGATATTGTCAGAACGCTTGCATACTATAGATGTATTAGGTTGGCTGACATACAGATGACGCCACTAGTATCAAATTCATAGTTTTAAGTCAAACCTAACCTTCAAAGATACGTGTACAAACTTCACAGCTGTTTGACTATTACTTTACACACCTTGAAGAAATTTGATTAGTAATTTCAGTATCAAAGTATCTATCAAACACCATATACCTATTTCAACTTGAATTTGAAAATCTTTGAAATGAATCAATTTAAAAAACTTCTTTTCGACATTTTGAATTGGATCATTATGGTACTTCAATTTTGATATAATGGTAAACAAAGGATGAATTATAATAGTATATTTGTGAAAAATTTTCATCTTTGAACTATATATTTATGATTTCTCAAACACTTGTGGAAGCACGTATGAAAATATTCAATATCATATACATTAATAATTCAAATATTTTTATAGATACATTTCAACTTTTTCATATCGGTTCTTGAATTACAATCAATATTAAACAGTAACTTTAACGTTTCAGTACAACTATATATAAATAGCGGCAAATTTACAATCACTCAACCATTGAAGAAGTTGGTCAGGATCCGTTGACATACGTAAAACAAAACAAACATGACTTCAGAAAAAAAATTACGTGGTCATCTATCTAAATATAAGTAGTAGTATTTGTATGCTTAAATTATCCAAACAGTAGTAAGTAAGAGAAAATCGTGTTCAGGATAAATGAGACAGAGCAGTATTGAATATAATTGATTGCCAATCATTTTCATACCTTCACGAAAGATTATATTATGAAGTGGGTTTTTAAATATTTTTGTTGTTGACTTGTGATTGTGAAATTAAAAAGTTATATTTTCTCTTCTCCCTTTTTAAAAAAGGACTTGAAAGCTCATCAACTTGAATATCGGAAGACGAAGTAGTTTCAACAAATCAAGTAACTGAAAAAATTTCAGAACACATGGAAAATCACAGTGTTGATTGATATACTCCAAAACCTAATCCTTAGGTGCCAGATAAAATTTTAGTAATTCTTAAGGCATCACCAGTATTTATACTTAGTCTTAACTGATCTACTAGAGAATACAACTGTTTCCATTATATAACAAAGTATGGCTGGTAATCTGGTCACCTACAGTGTGACATGAAACATAAACTTGATAATGGATCTGATTTAGAGCTAATTAGCTAACTTTTGTCATTCATTAAGATTTTCCTGCGATGATGAAAACTAATTTTATCAACGTTACTAGGGTTATTCATTTCGGCGATACTGAAATCGAATACGAATACGTACGTTTACTTTCAATGTGAAGCTACCTTAACAGTGCTAGTGAATCTACCCTTAGAGCAATCCTCCCATTAAATATAATAACGTAAAATGAGCAATATGACATTAAATTTGAATACTTATATATGCTGAATTTACTTGAGAATATATCTACCCAAAGGGAGTCATATAAAGTTACTGATTCATTTGGAACTAATAAATTTCAGATTATTTTAATATTCATTTTCTATATTTCTTGATCAATGTTCATTCTTACAAAATTTGACATTGAACACATTCTAATCAGCGGATGGAAATTTGGGAGAGGAAAAATATGTCATTTTCATTATTAAAGGACAAATGATTTCTAGCATCGTCTTTATTTACATATAGAGAAGAAATATAACCAGTTATTAAGAAGTAAAAAAGTGAAAGGTCCATCATCTAGTCCTTACATCACCATCCTGAATCGAAATCTAATAACCGTCCTCACCAACCTAAGGATTATGTAAGGAAAACCTGAGACTAAATTCGAACTAAAAGTAGACTTCTTTTAAGACTCAAAAGGATCAGTTGTAGTCACCTATCAATGAAGATATTTGTAGTGAAAAATACACGTGAAGGGTTAATGAGCGTAAATCAAGGGCAAACTATAAAATTCACTCCAATTGAGTAACTCGAATAGAAAAAACAATTATCCACTTTTCATAACGGTCCCTAGCATAGCCCCAATGGAAACATTCATATTCTGAATTCAATAATAGCAATCAATAGGATCCATAGAAATCTAATGTGATAGTGAGTTGGGAAAATCAATATTTTCAGATTTTATTTTGAAATATTCATTTTCATATACGATACAGTTTTCAGACTTGTTTCGATTTCTACAAAGTAGAAATCAGTTTCTCCAAATGATTCATTGGAGGGCAAGTTTTCAGTTGAGAGACGAACTTCAGCAGGAAGGAGTAGAATTGCAAATCAATCTGAAACTCACTTATGAAATTTGAACATTTGCAACGTAGTTGATCAAATTTTTGTCTTCCAAAATGAAATCCTATCAAAAAATGTACGTTCAGTTATATGACTTCACTTAGTGAAAAGTCATTGAAATCTCACTACGTTAATTCCATAAAACTTTACGAATAAGTTCAATGAGAATATTCACATAAACTTATAGTTCATAAGACATAATTAGAGTGTATTTAAAATACGTAATATAATTTCGAAAACTATTTTGCATGTAATTTTACATTTTGCCTATTACTGTGGATCTTTTTCTGTTCTTGAAGCCTGAAATTTTTTTGAAAAACACCACTATCAATGTATCACTATCAAATTTGTGTATTACTTTTCAAGAATAAATACCCATTACTCTAAAACAATTGAAACCATTATTCTAAAAAGATACAGTTTGAAGAGGATATTGAATCTACCCTCTTTGAGATTCTTGAAGAAGCAGCTCAAGTCGGCCCTGAGTCGCTTGGCACACATTGAACCGGAGTAGTCACGATGCCTTCTAGCTTCCCCTATAACCTTCAGCAGTACTGACCAACTGACCAAACGGAACTAGCGTCAGCAAGTGATAAATGTCGGCTTGGTATAATAGCCGCGCTCAACTGTCTTTCCTTGATTAATTGCTTTTCGATGACTAGACAGGGTGAACCCATGGATTGCAAAATATGAAAAGAACCTAATTTACGAACTCTCGTTGCTCAATACGGATTCTTGTCGCTCGATGCTTTGAATTTGAAGTGAAGAAAATAGTATGGGTTAGTACCAAGGAAAATTTGTAAAGTGCCTAATTTACGAAATTTGAACATAACGGAAAAGTGGAATTTTGGGTGTCTGAAGAACAAAATATAAATTCCGAGTTGTTACAGAACAAATTATAATTTCAGCACAGTTACTTATGTTACTGTTAATTGATCTATTCTTAAATCTGTTCTTAACATTTATTGGTAAGGTGAAATTACAGAGAAATATATATGAAGCTTTGAGTATGTCTATTTTGGTTTGTAATGACATGTCTGAAGAAGGTATTGTATTGCGAAATGCGTATTACGGTTTTGTATAAACTCATAGTGAAGTTTTTCTTGAGTATTCTAAATTGTCTCTCCCTTCAGAAAAATCATGGATTATTACATAATAAATAGACTATTTTATAATAACTGATATTGAAAATTGTCGCCTAAGTAACTCTCAAGGAAAATTTTGGTAGTCGTAAGAGATATTCAGACGACTATTCAACCCAAAATTTGCATTTTTCACAATACCTAACAGAATAAGTGATCCTGGAACCATCAGTATATTGCTAAATACGATTTACTGTAAGGTTTCATAAAAAACTTTCACTATATTGTTACCAATATATTGACCAATAATTGAATATACTGAATAATTAAACTTAACTTCATTTCACTTCAAATACAACAAACACTTCAACTAAACTTCAACTATTATTTCAATGTCTATCATGCTGTCTCGGTATCCTCGTGGCTAGCCTTTAAATATCGTAATCGAATGTTGTGGAAATTTTGCCGAAGTTCTGTCGAAGTCGGTAACATTATTCTCGCTGTTTCTCGAGTGGTGGGGAATCATCGTACATTCGTGCGCTCTTAGCTACGTCATTTTTGAGTTATGGTTACCAGTGGCGGCCGGCCACTTCAAGGGTAACTTCAAGGGTAATGCTCAAAGTTACTGTCTTTGATCTTCTTTTGATTATTGTTTTTTTCAAATAAATAAAATCATGGAAAAATTGAAGACTACGCCACCCAATAAAGTTTAACAGTGATTATTTTTTCCAATCCGATGAAATGATGGAAAAATTGAAGGCTAGTCGACCAAAATAAAGTGTTCATTAAGTGTTCTGTCGATGCATTGAATTTAGAGGAGCCTCTGAAGACACCCTACATTTTGTCTTACAAAAGAGAGAATATTGGCAGATCAAGATCTTCAGATGATGTGGTGCTGCAGATTTTTCCGGGTTTTCCTGCTGCTGAAAAAGCAAATGCGCCACTGGAATCAATGAAGTCGCCCCGGAGCGCCAATTAATTTTTGTTATTCTTTTAGAAATGAAAATTAGGTAATTACATTTAGTAACCTTTAGTGTGTTATGATAAAAGTTGTAATGTCATAATGAAAGGGGTCCGAAATTGATGATATTGAAAACCAATCTCATTGTAATTGATGATGAGAAAAATACTAATAGAAACATCTTCATAATCAAGTTATGAACGGCTTATTCATGAATCTCTTATTATATCTGCGACAAAGTAATCTTCACACTTTTGACGATGACTCATTTTTGAGGTTGTTTGTTCGCTGAAATACTGAAACCATATTCGTATTTAATTCGAGTTTCATGGACTATAAAATTTTCATGACATGTTAATTGTGTGAAAATAATCACCTGTACTTGTCGGCAATAATTTGCATTTTCGAGCGCGATTATAATCATTACGAGTATAAGCGTTAGTCTGAGTCGCAAAAATGTGTTCTTGAAAAATTAATAAAATTGTATGTTACGTTACACAACCTTGTCTTATAATTATCCTATTATAATTTAGAAATTAGCTTGTTTCATTTGTTCGTATTGTTAGTTAATTTGATACAATAATCAAAACACTTTCTACGAGCAATTTGCCGACTGAGGCGACTTTTTATTCGAATATCGTGGTTAATTTACAAGTGCAGTGATTGTTGGGTTATTAATTTTGGAACAGTGACCTCATATTACTAATTTATCTGCTCTAACAAATTTGAAGTGATATCTTGCCCAGATATATCTTTAATAATGAGTCATTCCTGAACTTCTTCAAATGAGAATAAAACCTGATAATTTCGAGAAAAAATTTCCTCATTCTAATGAAATTCTGTTAGATATTGACTATCAATTGAAAATAAATTTCATATGCATGAAATATACAATCGCATTTTCTGATATATGTCTTCGTTTTTAATTCAACACAATGGAAACATGAAAACGAAACCATCAGTTATTAACATTAATTATTTTGCTATATACAATCAGAGACTATTTTCAAATTAAACTCAGTCTGGTCTGAAACAATTGATACCCGCATGTTTTGAGTAGTCTCTATTAACAACAGTTGATTCACGAACTTTATGTATATTTGTGATGCACTGTTCGGAATCTTTGGTATAGCAATGAATAATACTGGACTTATTTCCCAACATCAAACCGTTATTTCAACCCCTCGACACGTGTTTCGATCACCAAGTGATCATCTTCAAGAGGAAGATCAAACTAATCATACTTACAAAGCTAATCTTATTTATACCTTATACACCTGTTCTAGGTACGTGCGTTTTGACTGTCTTAAATTAATTTTACAATTTGCCGTATCTACTTGTTTTGAATTAATTTTACCATGTGTTCTTATATAATAGTCAAGTAAATCTAAAAATTAAAATATTATCAGCTATATAGAATCAATTTCACATATTGCCTAATCTACTAGTCTCAAATTAATTTTACAATGTGTTTTTATATAAAAGTAAGTTGAATCTAATAACTGAAATATAAGCTATATAAAATTTCACAAATTGCCTTATCTACTAGTCGAAAATTAATTTTACAATTTTACAATGTATCCTTACGTAAATCTAATAAATAAATTATTATTTCAACGAGCTATATAGTAAGTATACTATTAGGTATTGGTCCACCATCCTTATTCATAATATTATTGTGTTTACTTATTAATGCACTCTCATAGGCATCTAGATGTTAACTTGTCTAACTAATTTTAATGAACGGAAGTCTGTGGAATGGTTTTGTTACAAAATATGATGGGCGACTGCTGATTTTTCAGGTCTTCCATATTTTGAGTGTGCTACTTTTTCCTTATATCTCATTTTGATACATCTTTTTGTCTGTCCATAATATTTTGCATCGCAGGCCTCACATTCGATTCCGTAAATTCCAGACTTTTCCGAATTCTCGACTTTGTCTTTTGGAGTTCATTGAAGGCTCTGTAGTATATGACTTGTTTTAAAAACCACCTAGTTCCTTGAAAATCTTTCCAAAGTTTTTCGTGTATTGGTGCTATGGAACTGAGATATAATTATCTTGGTTTTTGTCTTTTCATGTTCATCTATTTATACGCACATCTAGATGATACTTAAGAAATAATACCAAGAGGTTTCATCAAGAGATGATTATAACCACGGAGAGCTGATTATAAAGTTTTTGCGATGATGAAAACTTATGGTAACTTTCATTAGATTTTAGAATTATCTTGTTTGAAAGATGTGATGTGAAGTTTTTTCATCCTCCTCATGAATATTATTTTCAGCCCAATTGATTGCACACGTCAGGAGAAATCCAACATTCGTCTTAGTAGTAGCCAGGAAAGAACGTATCTGTGTAAAATAATACGAGAGAGGAGATTTTTTATTATTTTCTCATCTAGTTAGGAATCTGGAACAGAAACTCGATATTTCGTGAATATATTACCATTAGCAACGATTTTTGTGTCACAATACCAATTTTAATCACCTATTTAGTCCCCATACAAAGCTTCTAAAAGGAGACTGAAAAAGTCGTAAAAACTGCCTCTGTCCATAATTTTTCGAGTCTCTCAATTTTATAGCTCGATAAAAGTGAAATAAACCTTTAATCAATTCAAAAGTTCTCAGTACTCCTAAATATCAATTAGTAACCTGAAACCTCCATCGTTCTCATTTAAAATTTTAACGAAGTACCGAAACATTTCTACAACAAAACGGCGTATCAAAGAGGCGGCACGAGTTTCTGATGTATTTATAAAACTGCAGGGACTGTCGTGGTTTTTTCTCAGATTTTATAACTCTGTCATTCAGTTCTTCGAAACGAAATGAAATAACAACGAATGATAACCGGATTGATTATTATTGCCTTTCTTTGAATAATTATTCGCCGTCCTGGATAATTGCTTCAAAAGATAATATTCTTGTTTTTTTTTGTTATTTCAATCCACAATACTAGTAAAACATAGGTGGTCCAACAAAAAAACATAAAAATTTGGGAAAAAAAATAATTCATTAAATTGATGGATGTAGCCGTTACTACGTGGAAGAAAATTATAATAAAGAAGAAAATATCCTAGAAGGACATTTCCTTCTCCATGATGTTGCATTGTAGTTTATTGTATAAGCTTGAAAATGTCCTATAAAAACATTTTCAAGCTTATACAATAAATTAACAATGATTCATTACATTCACCATTATATATTACCCCTGTATGTACTAATAGAAATAGAGGTACTTGACTTGATTGAGTACCTGTATTTACAGTTCACTATGCGGATGTGATGTGCCAATTTAAAAACCGGCGAGTAAACTGAATCGATTTGATCATTAAACAGGTTGCACCCGCAATGTTTATGCTTGTGAATTACCAAGAATTCTAAATAATTGAGTTTGCAACCCTTCCTGGTATTGTGCAGAATTTCCGTATTGTTTAGATTCGGAAACTTGTGGTTGCATGCCAAGGAATGGTTTGAAAACGTCGAATAATTTTTTCCTAGTCTGAAGGACCTTTCATGTTCAGCATACCGTTTTTGGAAATTTCGTCCGCATTGTCCCACATAAACACTATTACACTCCGGACAC
>WOGN01005427.1:0-13217 GCA_015342105.1 Leptinotarsa texana
TTGATATCACGATAGCATTATTTGCGATTTCTAAGGATCGGCACGAGCAACAAAATCGTTGTTTTGGCAACTAATTAGCTACAAATTGATGTATTTTTTTTGCAATTTTGCTAGATTCGCCTTGCTAGCCTGATAGGGCTCTTCAATAAGCATTTTGTATTAAGGAGTAAAAATCTGAAAAGATAGTGCCCTGTAAGAAAATCCCCAGTAAAAGTTTTCTGGTAAGTTATACGCCAGAAAAATATCCTTAACAAAAAAAGTCTCATAACAAAAACATTACTTGACAAAAATATTCCACAATAAAAACATCCTGGCAATAATATCCTAAGACAAAAGTATCGTAGGTGCATGTTAGTTTAGGTCAGGTTAGGTCAAGTCAGGAAGGCTAAGATAGAGGTCGGGTAGGGGGCGGGCGCGTACGTATGGGTCTGTGTGTGGCTTATGATATTAGTGTTGCAGAATATTTTTGCCATGGGATATTTTCGTCGTTGGATATTTTTGTCAGGCGAATTTTTTGTTTGGGATATTTTTTCTTATATATTGATGCTTGGGATATTTTTCTAGGAATTTTCTGACGGGGATTCTGAAAGAATCTGCCTGTTCTGCTCTTGAATATAACCATGAAAATATGTTATTTTGATAAGTATGACATATTTATTCATCAAAAAAGTTGTTATATTTTGAAATATTCGTTTTTCAGTTTTAACCTAGATTTTTTTATTGATAACTATTAATTAATAATTGGTAAGTATTACTTATATGTTTATTATTTCAGATTCAGATGCATGATAGATGATGAATGGTGGATTGGACAGATAATGAACAAATCTCCTGCATGCGAAAGTTTTCCAGATTCGGTATTTTTATGCTATGAAATTATGTGGACTAACGGAGAACAGGAGCGTATGAGTCCATGGGATATGGAACCAATCGACCCTGAAAGTGAGATTTTGCAATTTGAATAATTGAATTTTGAAATAACTACTTTCTGAAAAATGGTTTAAACCACACATTTTTTGTTTTTTCTTCTTATTTATAGTTATGAACTATCTAATGCAAATCATTTTCAATTCATATACATTCAATAATCAAAATTTCAGATTATAATTCATCATGTGAATTAACTCAGTTGGATATTGTGATTATCTCCTCTGAACAAATTACATAACATAATTCTCCCATAGCGGGTCAAGAAAACAATATATGAATCTTCAGTATATATGATAAGCATCTAATCGAGAAATTCTGGCATATTCCGATTAGATTTTTTTTACTTTACCTATAAACATCATCACATTCTTGGAATATTTTTCCATAGAAAGTTCTGGTATGTCAAAATACCCAAAAATACCAATAAAAAGCAACCATGAATTACCATTCATAAAGAATATGGATGATGAAGACATCACATATGCTGGTGTAATATTTTCATCTAAACTGCAGAAAAATTCATACAAGCATTGTCCTGATATCTCTACTGGTTTAAGTACATTTATAGGCTTCCTTCCACTATTTATTTCAGTCCAGCAAGCTTCGAAAATATTTTTGGAACTTGAAATGAATTGTTCATTCACTTTTTTTTCGTTTCTGTAACTGGATCTTATAATCTTTCTTCCGAGCCGTAAATGCCCCATATATAAAGGATTTCGAGACATATCCGCTGCGTTTTTTGCTAGATTTTGTTGGAATTTACAAAAATGTTCATGAGGTTTTCTGAGGAACGACTCACACCATTCTGTTCAGTGTTAAGATAACTCACCAATCTGTTCAGTATTCATATGAAGTAATTTTTGAAATTTCTTAGACTTTTTTTTGATAACACAAAATATGTTAGTTTTCTCTGTGCGAATGCCTGGAGCCTCATTGGCGGTAGCAAATTTCCCTTTATTGTCAGAGAGACAGGGGTCAAGAATACTGGTTTTCAGGTAGGTTTGATATTATGTTATCCATGCATGTGGGCGATTGTGCAGTTACTCGTGTGAAGCTATTGATGGTTATTTTAAGGTCATAGCAATTAGCAAGCATTTAAGTTGGAAATATGAAGTTGAATCATACATGAAATCTATATTAAAATCTCTCAGTAAAAATTTTTTTTGATTTTCAATAACTTAGGCAGAAGAGCATCCAGGCTTGATCTCTAGAATTCAGAGTCAAGTTCAACATTATAAGTATTCAGGATTACATTTTGAGAATTCAAAGTGTTTTCACAATAGATGGCAACTTGGCAAATCGAGGATTTGAGAACCCTGGTGGATACTGGCCCATCACAAGTGGTGCACGGAATGGCGGAAGAACGGGGCGTCAGCTTCCATGCGCTTTTTGATTGGAAAGGTAATAGGTAAAAAACAAAAAGTGGGTGCCCCAAGATTTGAATGATTGACAGAAATTGTCACATTTCGAGGTCTGTTCCTCTTTGCTTTTGTGCAACCAAAACAACCCTTTTTTGCATCGAATCCTCACGTGCGAAGAAAAGTGAATCCTCTATGACAACAGGAGAATTAGAGGATAGTGGTTGAACACCGATGAGCCACCCAGGCACTTCCCAAACCCCTCCAAAGAAAGACCATACTCACTATATGGTGGTCAGCGTCTGGTGTGATTCAATATAACTTTCTATAACAGGGCCAAACCATCGCAGCAGAGTCCTATTGTGAGGAAATTGACGAAATGTACCGAAATTTGTATCAGCAGCAGCCGGCAGTGTCAACAGAAGGGGTCCTCCCCTGCTCCACAACAAAGCTTGTTCGAAAATTGAATGAATTGAGTGTTGAAATTCTGCCTCACCCAGCTTATACCCCAGACCTCTCTCTAAACAACTACCATATTTTTGAGCAGTTCGATAACTTTCTCATCAAATAAGTATTCACTGACATATTACAGTTTAATGTGGACTTATAAAAACGGACAAAACTCTTGAAACAATCTAATATTTATATAAAATAAATCTCAAATTGGTATTGAGTAAGACGGCGAGGATTAATTTTTTAACATTGGACTCACCAACTGACCCTGTGTTGATGATGCTGTCCTCTTCACAAAAAAACGCGACACTAGTGCTCTGATGGCCAGGTCTTCATTCCTTACTAAAGTTTTTCATGATTGATTACAATTTTCATTGAAGAATAGAGTTCAGGGAGTCAAGATGGGTGATTCTCGCACACTACCTCAGGAAAGTGTTTTTCATGTTTAGTGTCAGACTTCAGTCGAGTTATGTGGAGAGAGATAGCTTTAGACACAGTACTAAAATCAGATATTTCATTATTGCCACCTATCAAGAGTCTTCTGTTTATCTTGAAATTCCTCATCTTTGATTTCTAAGTTTTGCACATTAAGTATGATATTTGCTATTTCATGATTGCTGCATTAACTTCCCTTCTCGTTATAATTTTTATAAGTTTTGGGTTTTCATCAGTATTTGGAAGCCGTTTTTTATGTTGAAGACTGAGGATGCTCCACTGGCCTAGGTGGTTTTGTAATGGGCTCTATGCTTTTTGCGACCATACGGTTTTTTCTTTAATAGTGTTTGTACTTTTTTATTCTGATGTGGATTCTCTTTTACATAAATTTGTGAATTTATTACATTAAAAATACACTTTCTCGTAAAAGTTTATTTCATTTTGAATTTGCAATGCCGATGTGTTGTTAAAGCCAAATGAATACAATAAACTAGAACAATAATCAAAGTATGGTTCAAGTACATGGTTTCTTTAGCTGAAATCCTAGAGAAAAAGTACAATTTCTTTTATATCTTTTTGAAAATGAAATCAAAATGAGCATTAAATTTCAAACTATCATCTACCATTAAATTCATTCACAAATGCTATATCACCCGCAATCATTGAATTAAAATGAAATTATTTGTATTAACTCAGGATAGTTTATGAAGTGTTACTAGAATCATACTTTTTGTTTTTCCGGTATCAAGTTTTTTTGGTTTAAATAAAAGCGATTTTTCATAAAGAGATCTTCATTTTGTTGATTGCCACTTGTAAGTTAGCATCTATTATCAGCAGCAAGCTATCGCCCTCAAATAAGTTCATGAAGTCACAGTTGTGAAAGAAATGAACATCATTCATATGAATAATAAATAATACAGGTTCCAGAACATTTCCTTGAGGTACTCCGTGAGGGAGTTACAAGGAGTCGACAAACTCTCATTTATTCTAGTGAGTTGCTTACTATTAGAGAGATAATCACTGAACTACTGGAAAACTGTACCGTCAATGCCAATTTGCTCTACTTTCTCCAATAAGATTTGTCGATTTCTTCAAATTCAAAAAAACTGCTATATTACAGTTACCACTACTGTTTCCATTGTGTAACAGTCACTTGAATTGCAGATTCACATGAGTGATGTTATCTAAATCCAGATTGGTATTTTGAAAGAATCTGGTTATTTTCTAAATATTTCATAAGCTGTGAAAATATTGCGTGTTGCGAAATTTTCTCCATGTTTAGCAATGTATTTATCAGTCTCTATTCACGTGATTTCATAGTATTCAAAACCTTTTGAATTGCTACAAGAGTGCTGGTTTTGAGTTTATTTGGAAATCTACCAGTGATTTATGTATGAAATGTAATAAAACATGACCTATAACTTAAAAGTTTTCTCAATGAGTTTATCATCAATTATTTCATTACTATACTTAGTTTCAAGATTATTGATAATTTCAGTTAGATCCTTCATTTCCAGTTTTTTCATTGTGATTAATGCAATCCTACTTTTACAGGGAGGGCTATCATCAGCATAATTTATACCTTTTATATAACAAATTCTTGAATGCTATCAATAAAATATGTTTGAACAGTTCAGCCATTCTTTAGTCAGATCTGTAAATCTTGGTCTCGTTATGTATTTTAAATTGAATACTAGTGCTGAAGTCTTTTTAGTGTTTTCCACATGTTGAAGAAATGATATCTTTTATAGTATTAGGGTTTTCAATGTTTATGTCTTTACTTTACTAATAACCTTCATCTAAATTTCGTCCTGATTATAACTGGAAGAAATTTTATAGATCTAATATTAGGTTCAAGCACTTATTTTGAATTGAAAATGCCCAGAGGAAACCTTTCTTCTATATTTATTTAATGGTAGGTATGGTATATGAAAAAAGGTTTATCAAAAATATATTGTTGATAACTTCAATTTGAAAACTGGTGTTGCCTGTAATTTAGCCAACCAACAGTTAATTGACTATTATACGAGATAGGTCAAAAATATGTAAATATCAATAAGCCGTGAATTGTAGATTAGGTTAATCTGACTTTCACTCAGGATAAAAGCAAAGAGCTCTAGGATAGGTCCTCAGCTTATAAGAGTTTCATGGTCTCACATTACCTCAATAACAGAGTGTCATCAGCAATGTCTTCAAATAAGAGGGTCGTCGAACTTGTCCTAGGAGAGTGTTTACAATGTTGATCCTATTAATTATCAAATTATAATTTGACATTGGCAACTACAGGGAAGTTGACAAGGATCACAAAGAAAAAATTATTGTAAATTCTAGTCATTTGAAAAATATTTAGCAAGAAATATTTTTCAAATGACAAATTTTTTCATTGAATATGTTAATTTGATAAGTAGAATTGGAACCTCTGGCGTGGAATGAATTCAAAGAAATCACTCTTCCCACACCAGAACAAAAACACTTGTCTCTTGCGTTTTGCTAAACCAGATAGCATCATGAAGAGATGAATTTGTTGTTTGGGTAAATTTTGCTTTCCATGTGAAGATCAATAAATCTTCTAGTATGATAAGAGTGAATTCAATTATTGAAAATGAAATGATTGAAATGTTAGTATTGCCTGAAAAAATAAAACAAAGAATATCAGAGTCTCCAAGTGACAATCCAGTATTGAAAGCATTGAGAGGATATGAGTGTATCTATTAAATTTATTATTGATTTGGAAATTCATTGAGCTATTGATAAGTTGACTAACATTTTGGATTTTCATTTTGACCAAATTTCGTTTTACTCTCTTCTCACCACAGCAGTAGAGGAATAACACATATGAGTATTTTTAATTTTTAGGAGTGCCTGAAGATGAAAACCAAGCGATGCCTGTACTGGAACAAGAACTGACTTCTATTCTATATAAAACTGTTGAGTGTGACTGGCCATACAATGACCTTGCAACTATAACAAACCATGTAGTAACAGGAATAACTAAAGTAATGGAACTGGCGATAGCAGAACCGTTTTTGGTACCTGTAGATATCAATGTTTATCCTGAATATGCAATGTTCATTGAATATCCCATTGACTTATCCACAATAAAAGCAAGATTTGAAAACAACTTTTACAGAAGACTGACTGCAGCCCAATTTGATATTCGATATTTAGCGACTAATGCTGAAAAGTTTAATTTGAAACATAGTACCATTGTGAAACAGTCGAGAATTGTTACTGACCTATGTCTGAGGATAGTTAAGTAAGTCAGGTTCACAAATTCACGCTTTACCTAGTCATAGATTGCGGACATCAAAAATCCACCCCTCTCAACTTATGAATGGGTGAAGATATCAAGATCCTATGAAATTTATATAAAAAGGTATCTATCACGCCTGGTAACAAAGATAATAGTGTCGCTCGCATAACTTATCACCGAGAGAGCGCTCAAAACTGTTTTCAAATGGAAAGGGGAGTTTTGTGATACCTCATTAGATCGATATTTCAATTCGCTATCCAACACTGTTTTATTTCTTGAAATCGAATTAGAAGTTCCTGAGTAATTATCAGTTTTACAAAACTCACTCCAGTTTATTCCAATTAATGTTGAAAATGTTCATCATTCACTTTCTTACATTATGAAATGTTCCCAGGATAATTTTGGTGCAAGCACAGTTTAGATTAGTTCTATCTAAGGTATACTTTAGACATTAGTTTTCTTTTTCAGAGCTTGAGTATAAAATAAGTGGGTCTCCAAATGAAATTATCCCAGAAACATTACATAATGTAAGAATTAAATTTAAACATCATCATTATTATCAGGAAGTGATAAACCAGAATGTTTTGAAAAAAAAAATTCTTGAAATAACGATTTTCATCAACTGATCCAATTTATAAAAATAAAATAGTGTTGGCTAGATAATCAAAATCCCCTTCATAAATTTTGAAATGAATAAGATCTTATATTTGGTCCACTTTTCATTTAATTTTTTTTTATTTTAATGGTATTGAGGGAATGAGTTTTTAATACACTATTGTTGAAGAAAAAGTCACACTTGCATTATTTAGAAAATATTGTCTTTCTGTTTGATGTTTTTGTGTCTTCAATATTATAGAAGGAAAAAGTATTATGTCAAAATTTAAATTGGTTGCATTGTCTGCCATAATATTATTTTTCTTCAACGTTAAAGTTCTATCCTAGATAATTTTCGTTATCGTAAAAGGAGAAGTTGAAGTTCAATGTGTCTTGTATGAACACTCCGATAGATCGAAAGATAATATAAGTAGAAGTTTTGACTGTGAACTAACCATTACTGTTCTTCTCAACTGTAAGGAATTTTCACTATCTGCTGGCAGTGTTGAGAAGCACACTAATATTATCCTGACTAAAATATTTTTTCGGAATATAATTTTACTTCATATAGAATATATAAGTGATTTTAATCTGATAAACCATATTTCTTTGTAACAAATTCTTCAACATTTTCTCAGTATCTTGTTTCTGTTAATCAATGATTCAAGTAATTTAGGTGTTTCAATTTGAAAGTTATGAAATGTTTTTTGTATAATTCACTAGCAACTTTTTATTTGTTGGTAGGTAGAATTGTAACTTCTGGCGCATAAGGAATATAATGAAACAATTTTTCCACACCTTGAAATTAGAGGTTTCTTGACACACTTTTCGTTAACCATAGAAAGATAAGTAAACAAATAAATTATAGCTGTTTATATTCATATGTACTAGTTTGTACATGTATTCTCATAGAATAGTAGTTTGTATATTGTATTCTCATAGACAAAATTTGGGTTGTCCATAAATTGCTTTCCAACTGTAATGCACTGCCTCAATGGTCTCCATTGTACAGTCCTATTTTGTTCAAGTGTCCTCTAAACGAACAATGTCTTGAGCATATTTGTAATTATTCTGAACCGAATCTTGCAGAGGTGAAGCAGTCCTTTAGTTTTTTACAGAGGTCTCTTTTCAACGGTTTTCTCGTATGCATTCTCAGATGTACTTTCCCAGTACTCTTCTATTGATATTTCCTTATCTAATTCCTTATCATACATTTTGGTACCTCCACAACTAGTTCAGAGCTGATAATATGAGTCTAGAACATTCATCAACTTTTTTTCGTTTTTTGTGAATTCGTAATGTCAGGTACCCAGTGTAGATTAAATTTGTTAAGATCCTTCAGTTCTGTATGACATTCCAGGACCAGCCTTTATGTCATTCTTATGTCCATCAATGCCTCGAGTGCCTTTTGACAGTTTGAATAGCTACTTTAGTGGTTAATTTTTCAAAAAACAACCCATAGGTTTTTTCATATGTAGAATCACAAACTTTGAGTCTTTGTCATTTTGAAAAGTTGAGAAATTATGAATACACTCTGAGTTTTCGTCTCGCTTATAACTTATTGACAAATTCTGAACGATACCTGTTACTTTTAGCTTATTCCTTTATAATTTTTTCTCAATGTCGTATCTCTTTGTTCAAAAGGACTAACCTATTTTTAAGAAAATATAGTCCCTTCATTACGCATGTATACACAATATAAATTCATTGTGTATACATACAGGACATTATTTTAAATACATGATACTCTCACATATTGGAAGCAGGTTTGCGTATATATCCCTGATTCCATTAATATAAAAAAATATTCAAAGAAAGAATTTTTATGTTGTTTAATATTAGATAGTTTTTTAGGCTTTCACCTAATGAAGAGAATTTCAGTTTTAAATTGAAATATTTTTTGAAATGTTTGTTAGTTGCCAATTAAAACCAATTGTTTTTTTTGTATGTAGTATATATTTTTAAGGTAATATACGAGCATAATTTTTCAGAGGTTGTTCAGACTATATTGATGTTCCTAGTCTGTACCATCGTCTTGTGGATTCATACAATTCTTGTGATAGTGAAGAAGAATTAGATGTTCCACCATCTACCAGTAAAAATATTCGAACTTCATCAAAGAGGCTCAAGAGAAACCTTAATGATTGGAAAGCTGAAGCCGTGAATCTTGTAGAAAGTTTGTGGAAGTCCAAAGATTCAGAACCATTTCGAGAACCTGTCGATCCCGAAACTTATCCTGGTTAGAATATATATCTTTGAAATATAACTCGAGCAATAATCATTTTATTGTTTCAGATTACTACAATATTATCAAGAACCCGATGGATCTCGGAACAGTAAGAGAAAATCTTAAGAATAGTAAATATGATGTTCCGCAACAATTCATAATAGATATGAGACTGATATTTCAAAATTCTAGACTATATACTCCAAATAAGAAATCATTGGTAAGTATACTCCCAAATAATTCATTTGATTCTGGCATATATTGTTGATAAAATAAGTCGTTATATTGACATTTTATATATTGAAGATCTGAGAGATTATTTGCAATTTTTTTATTAACACGTTTCTGAAATTAAATTAATTCCTTATCTGAAAACTGGAAATATAATGGAACTACGGATTTCGTTCAGAGTCATTTGAAATTGCTCAACTTTACTCAACAAGTTTCAATTATATCTACTGTCTATGGAAGTATATGACAGATCATCTTTGACTAACGAGGGCTTTTTGAATGATCAATATCTGCTACTTTTTTTACAAGATATGAACTAAGAATTTATTTTGTTTTAGATTTATGATATGACTGTTCGATTGTCTGACTTATTCGAAGAATTAACAAAAAGACTAATGTCAAAATGGAAAACTGCTAAAAGAAGACAGAATCGAAAAAGAATCAGTAGTAGTGATGAAAATGAAGTTTCAATTTCCACAACTTCAAGTGATGAAGACGTGATGGAAAAGTTAACATCTGGATCTCAATTAGAAGTAGATAGTGATACTGATGATGACATACCCTTAAATATTCTGAGGAGTAAAACGAACACAGAATCTGATACTACCAGTCAAAGTACATTCAGCAGGGGTATGAAGTCCAAGAAACGAAATGCAGGTTCTGAGGATGAATATAGTCCAAGTGCCAATTACCGTCAAAGCGCCAAAAATAATAAATATAAATCATCTTCATCTGAGGAAGAAATAGGAAACTCATCTTCCAGTGATGAAGATGAGAGTCCTGAAAGAAAATGTAATTTGAGGCAGAGACCAGTCAGAAAAAAAATTCTTTTATATGAAAGTTCTGATAGTGAAAACAGTTCTAATACAAACAAAAGAATAAAACGTGGTGTGAAACGGGGTTTTGATAGTGACAGTGACAGTAAGTCTAGTCACAGCACTTTACCTTTGGTGAATAATGAAGGAAGTTTTATTTCAAATGTGAGCAGTAGGGGTAGAATAAGAAAGCTGACTGAGAGAGCCAAAGCTATGTTTAAGAAAAGGTGAAATTTACAGTGACGCTTGGTATTTTTAGCCTTTTGTATTCGTTGTATCCCGAAATTGTTCGTTTTTCAATTGGGTTTTGTAACGTTTCTTGTGATTATATTTTAATAAAATAAGTCAATTTTTCTTTATTGATTTATAAAGGTTTAAGCCATGAAATATTTTTAAAATAAAATTGTTTTATAGATCTTTGTTTTTTTAGGAAACAAGTGACAGTTCAAAACTATTCTGAAAAAAGGTGGGAGCCTTGATTTATCCCTGTGGTGTGGAATGTAGAGACTATAAATAATGAGTTAAATTAATATGCAAAGAAATGTTAACATGTTTAAGCAGTTTTTTGGTGTAAAAATTTTAATTTTGATAGCAAGAAAATGGGAAATCATACCTACCCAAAAGCACACATGAGAGGCTGGCGTCTATTGCTGTCTGTGTGCTTTTGGGCTTCTTCTTGTAACCAAATATGGTCCATCCCCGCATTTGGCTACACTTTACTGACGAACTAATCTGCAACAGGTGAGTGCCACCAAGATTTAGGACGATGACCTAGGCGGAAAACTCCTGGGGACGATGTACGAGTGCTGTGGGCTTACACTTACCTTACATACTCTACAGATACAGATACTTACCTGCAACAGGTGTCCACGGTTTGCTTTTTTCTGAGTGCTATATTCAAATAATATTTCTCTCGGGTTTTTATGAGGCTTATTGGTCTTCAAATATTGTGGATAATCTACAGATTGTTGATTGAGTGTGGAATCCTCTAAAAAGATATTTAGGAACATCTGTAGTTACTTTCTGTAAAATGCACTTTACCTGATATTATAGATTATGGTGACATGATGGGAGCAAATAGTTTACAGATTGCAAATTGAAGTTTTTATGGCCCCGATGGCATTCCCAACTACTTTCTAAAAAATAGTGTCTACTCACTAACATATCCAATATATCTCCTTTTCAAATGTTCCATAGATACAGGCATTGTCCCTGACTTTTGGAAACATAACTACATTGGTCCAATTTTTAAATTAGGAAATAAACAAGGCAAAGAACTACCGTGGTATATGTAACCAGGCTTTCTTGCCTAAAGTACTGGATAGCTTGATAACTGATTGAAATTTTATTGTAAAGAACGTTTCATAAATAATCAACATGGTTTTTCTATGAAAAAGTATACAAATACCAATCTTTTGGTGTTTGAATAAAATATTATAGAGGTTCTGGAGAAAAAGGCTATAAAGGCTGCAGTCTATAATGATTTCTTCAAGGCATTTGATCATGTGGATCACAACATTACATAAGGTGAGGTTATTTGGTTGAACAGATCCGTCTCTATTATGGTTTGAAAGCTTCTTGACTGGCCGATCTCAGCAAAATAGGATAGGAAATGCATAGGTACTGTTTTTACAATGCACATTTCAGAATATCTATCAAATTCTTATGAATATTGATACATTTGTGTATTGTGTGTATTGATACATAAGTGTTTGATATAGATGAACTTTGTCTTTTACACTAAGTAATTTGGATGAATCGTTTAAAAGTTTTCACGATAAGATTAACTTGACGCAACTCAGTAAGCCATTACGCGTCGCGATTACTGTAAGACGACGGTGGACGATGCGTGGGGGAGAGGGGCAGTCTAAGCAATGAAGCGCCATCGTCGGAAACGCGGCCCTAACGTCGGCAGACGCGGTTTGTTAGTTTTTCGAATTTTTTCATAGGTAACATAATTCAATTTTCGAAGTTATTCATTATTTATTGCACTTGGCATACTTTTTCAGTTACACATACACACAAAAATCGGTAAATGTCATATACTAGATTATGATACCCTCAATATGTATTGTGACTTTGTGTAGTTCCTCAAAAGTGAGGAAGAAGTGAGATAAAACTCTCTTGAGATGAAATTTGGCTGACTTAATACGAGCTTTCCACACTACTACAAAATGCAGGGCATGTGGAAGAATAAAGTAACAAGAAATGCCTCTGTGCGCTATTGATCAGGCAGTTAAAGAATTTTCTTTCTTAGTAAATTTAGCAAGGTCTCTTGGTTCCGAATTTGCTCCAACGAAGGTGGTTTTGTTATCCGAATAGAATTGATTGGATTTTTCGCGACGAGAAGCGAAGTGTCTAAATGCAGCTAAAAAGGCTTTGGTGGTGAGGTAGGCAAATTTTTCTAAGTGTACTCCCTTTGTTGAAAAACAAATTATCATTCACTAGTTTTTTTACCTGCCCCTTCTTAAATAAAATCATAAAGGGACCAGAGTAATCAACGCCAGTCGTGAAGAAGGGATGTTGGAGTGTGATGCGAGCTTGGCCATAATTTTTCTCGTATGTTCTAGAAATATGTTTTGCTGAAAGAAGTACCGGATGTTTCTTATCATATTTATGAATTGCATAGTCTTCCTTCAGCTCTCATCAACCTGTCTTTACCCACAAAGGGGTTCAAATACAAAATAGAGTTTTTTTCATTCAAAATAGAGCTCGAAACTGGCCATGGGTAATGGCCAGTTTCGAACGGAAAGACTGATTTCGTGAAATTTTTAGTACAATATGAAGTGATTCGTTAAGTTCCTTAGAGCTCAACGGGCCAATAATTTTTTTATTTATTTATTTATTTCAACGGACAAGCCAATTTTTACAAATATCTTTTTATAAATTGTACATGTGCTTACAAAACTAAAGATACATCA